>JABWIB010000160.1:108558-135843 GCA_016617825.1 Platyplectrum ornatum | reverse complement strand
CTTTTGATGAATGAAAACCTGTAAAAAAAATGTAAATGCAAAAAAATTAAAGGTTAATCCCTGCCCGCCCTGAGAAGAAAAATGTTCACGCTACAAAACATCAGTGGGGTCAAACTGCTCACTGTGCCTACCCGTATATAATTTCCTTGAGGGGTATAGTATTATATAATATTATAATATTGTATTACTTGTTGGGGGATTTTACTCTACTGATACAACCGGTGGCTCTGCAAATGCAACATGGCGCACTAAAACCATTCCAGCTGAATCTGCGCTAAGAAAGTCAAATGCCGCTCTTTCACTACTGACCCCTGCGGTGTCCCAAAATAGCGTTTTACAACCAGGGGATTACATTTTAGGTTTTGTCTTATGGGTAAAGTTACTACTAACAACCCTGGTTCAGTGTGAACGGTGTTGACCAGGGTAGTTTGTGAATTACCATGGTAGTTTGTGAATTTCCAGGGTAATTCAGCACTGTGAACAGGGTTAATTACCAGGGTAATTCATATCCACAGTTAACAACCCTGCTCGGTAAAAACAGATTTACGAGGGTAGCCTTTATTTTCATCCTTGGTGTTTCAGGAGCACTATTTAGCATATAACATTCATCTCAGAATAATTTTAAATGTACATTTTATGTACATAGCACTAAATCCCCCCCCAGTTCCCTTCTAGAAAGAGGACAGGCAAGGAAAAACTAATCACATACAATTCCTGGGCATAACTTTACTAAGCAGGAAGATTGAAAAGGCGGATGTTGCTCATAGCAACCAATCAGATTCAAGCTCTCAGTTTAATTTTACATACTGGAGAATATGAGCTTGAATATATCGGAGGTTGCTATGGGCAACATTCCAACTTTTCAATCTCCCTACTTAGTAAATTTAGGCCCTGGTTTTACTTTCCCCACTACTTTTCAGATGGTAGTAAGTAGTAATAGCCCCAGTCAAATGTTTGTCATCATATTCCTTCCCTTTTGTAGGTAGGTATTGAGTACAGATTTGTTTTATACCCTTTTACCAAATGACTGTGATAAAATATAAGCTTTCATGACCTGCTGAATACTCTTTATGTACAATTTAGATAAAAAACTTTGTAATGTTAATAATAATAATAATAATAATAATAATAATATCATTTATTTTTATTATTATTATTATTATTATTAGTAGTAGTAGTAGTAGTATTATACAATTAGAAAAGCACATTAAATGTTAAGTTTAAGGCTGTGTACACATCTATATGTTACAGATGATCAGCTGTAAGTTTGAAAGATCTCTATGGCTGATCTCCAGCTGCACAATGTCCCTGAACACACTTCCTTGTTGATTTTCTGTAAACAATCCCAGAAAACTTTGCTGCAGTAATATGCTGTAATAACATATTCATCCAAAAGGTGGCTCTCTATAGAGATTTTTATCCCAAATCCCTGTTTTTTATGCATTTGGGCTAAAAATCGTCTAGTGTTGGGTAGCTTAAAAAAAAAAAAACATACTTACCTATCATCAGCCGTGGCAAGCACCAAAGAGGTGCCCAGTTGCTCCACTGGTGCTTCCTCTCCGACTGGAGAGGAAGTTCTATTATGAACGACAGGCGCCCCTTCCATTATGAATTACCTACACCTTGTCCATTGAGCTGATCTTTTATCAGTACAGACTGAAGTTTTTCTGCAGACATTGGGACGTCATTCATCAGAATTATAAGGAGCCCCCAACAATCAAACAAGCACAGACTGTCTAAAACCAAAATCCTGCAGCATCTTTGAAGACTACACACTGAACAGATATTGGGGGAAATTCACAAAAGTAGAGTTTCGGTAACCCGCGGCTGCGATAAACTCGCAGCCGCGGGTTACCGAAACTCGACTTTTGTGAATTTCCCCCATTGACTGAAACTGTTGTTTATTGTGTGATTTACACAATAATAATTCTGGGTTGTCTCCTACTTTTTGGAGTATATAAAATAATACTAACACATACCTTACAACATTTCAACATTTGGCACAACATTATTATATGTTCAATCAAGCAATGGCATGAAAATGTCAATAATTATCTATTCAACTCCTCATGTATTTAAGTGGTTGTTGTTATAAATTATATTATATTAATTTAGTATATGTTTAGAAACAATAAAAAATATCTTAGTACTTTTGCTATGTAAAATGTAAATCAGTTTTTTTATTATTTATAAAACTGCAGGTGTTTATTAATAATTAATTTACTTTTTGACTTCATGGCTAAAATTTTTATGTCTCAGAATTTATTACTTTTACATATGCCCAAACAGAACAGGAGAGAAATATAAGCTTAGCCATTTCAGTCGTCTTGTAATATGACATTTTAGTGAAATAAAAAAGAAGTTTAAGGTGTATTTTAGATGTAACGAAGACTGTGGCATTTCTGCCATCTTTTTGGGTTATACGGTTTATTAAAAATAAATTATTAATTCACAGTTTTTGCTGAAGGTGCATAGATATCTAATTTTCTTGAGAAGACTTTTTAAAACGTCGGTTTATTTGCATACTGCAATTTTCTGGAGGTAGTAAAACTATCATACTAAGTTGTTAAGAAGAAAGTTTTATTTAGAAGCCTATAAAATGTAATGAGATTACTATGTTATTAACATAAATATAGAATATGACTAGTGTACTTCTCAATCTGTAAGTAGATCTGAAAGTTATTATCAGACACATGCTAAATCCAAATGCTAATTGACTACAAAGACAAAAGCTGATATTTAAATATTATTTAAACAACAGAAAAAGCTGCATAGACTATTATTGTAAATTTGTTGGTATAGGAAACAATGAAAAGTACAATAAATATAATAAATATATATATATACTGTGTGGGTTTATAACTGGTAATTAAAAAAAACATGAAAAACATTCACGTATAATACTGGTATCCTGATCATGTTAAATTTGCAAGTTTAAAGACAATTTTAGACCTTGTAGAAAATAAAAGGTGTGTAAATAAAATAGTAGGGTTACTTAAAGTAAATAATACTTGCAAAAATTGGATTTTCAGAACATCTTTCTGAATTGTGAATAGCTAAGTACAGTAAGTCAATTGTTCAATGCTAACATTACATGTAGCAAACTTTACTGGTAGCAGATTTTGGACACCTTTTTATTGAAAAGGAACTTGGGAATGGTATTATTCTGTCTGTTAAATTTACTCTCTATAAATATAGGTGTATAGCTAATTTCCAGCAGCCAAAATTTTGACAAATATGCTGAGCATGGATACATTTGTATGTGAGACATGCAGCAGAAAATCATTGAAAATGACACTGTGCAAATTTAAACTACTTGGTTTAGTCTGCTTTTCATGTAATTGGTTCCTGAAACAGAATATGTGATGGTATTTGCAGATGCTGCATTATGTAGACACTATGTAGACAAACTACTCCCATGTGCATGGTCAACCCATTTAGTCCGTCTGAAGTTTCATTCCTTGTGCAATATGAAATTGTTACCTATGGAGATTGACTTACTTCAATATCAGCTTGTGCTTCTCCAACACATTAATAATCATCATCCTCATTTGTGTCAGATCAGATACACAATGACTCCATCCTTGAACTGTACCTGTTTCCACGCTTAAGTGGCTCAGTGGGCAGGGCCGGCTCTAGTTTACCTAATGGGTGTGCCGGCCCTGTCAGTGGGGGCAGTTTAAAGTTGGTGGTCGGAGTGTTGGGCCAAGAGAGAACACAGTGAAGACTGAGTTCTCTCCTGGGAAGTGAAGGCTGCAGCATGCCAAGGTTGAAGCCAGGGCTCAGGCTGTAGCCTATCTGGATACTCTGGTGCAGTAAACACAGTTAGTTTGCCCACAGCTTGTTCCCCAAAAGTCCTGTGGTCCAAACAGCTGTAACCAGAGGCCTTGATTGGGGAGGCCATGCGATACCTCAGTGTCTCTCTGCAATATGGTTGGTTATGGGACTGGGATATTGCTTCTCTGTCATTGACTCTTGATTGTATCCCTTCCTAGCCGTGATTGGCACTGCCGTGCACCTTCAGTGAACCCCCATACAACAACACCTCAAGGTGCATTTCGCCTGTAGCTTCTGTTTTACAGATTAAACCACCACAGCAGAAGAGTCCTGTAAGTGGATGATGGTTTATGATATATTTATAAATCTGTATGTATAATGTTTCTGGCATTTTATGTTAAATATAGAATAACATAGTTTGTTACTGGTTAATGATATGAGTGCAGGGGATCTTTTGTGTCTTTGGGCCAGATTCATGACTTACACTCATGAGTTACACTCTCATGGGCAAAACCATGTTGAATTGCAGAGGAGGTAAATTTAATTAGTTGCAAGCAGCATAACAAGTGTCCTAGTCTAATAACAGTGTAACAGTAACACTGGTCAGTATCTGTGTGCAAAATAAAGCATTCTCCCTGCATGCAAACACTGACATTTATTTTACCTCCCCTGCAATTCAACATGGTTTTACCGATGAGAGTGTAACTCATGAGTGTAACTCATGAGTGTGAAAAGCTGAATCCAGCCCTTTGTTCCTTTCTAGCACCTGCTCTGTATTAGCTTACAAACTATACAGTTTGCGTAAATTGATTTAAGCAAACTGCATTTTGTATTATATATATGTGGACTTGTTAGAATTCATTTGGGCTTGCTTTGCTATTTTTAGTTTGATTTTTTACTAAGAAGTTGCTTATTTTATTTCAGAGTTGGCAACACTGTTTCCAATGTGTTTTGCTTTTATTTGAGACACAAATGTGGGAGAAACCAACAACACAACAGATTTCTTGTCTTTTGAACTGATATTTAATATGTCTATAACTCAAAGAAACAATTAGGGTTGAATCTTAGAAATAAAAGTAATGTGTATTTTATATATATATATATATATATATATATATATATATATATATATATATTTATATACACATGTTCCATCTGATCTGAGTAATGATGTGTCTGAATAATGATGTGTTTAAGAATAATTGACAGACTTACTAATAATATGCTTCAAATCTTATATATTAGAAATTACATTACACCTGGGAAATTATTACATTTAGTACAAGTTCTCAAAGTGTATGTTGTTATAAACCTATAAATAATAAATGGTGAAATAATGAATGTAATTAATCTTCACATTAAAGGGAAAGGGGCTCAATTTTTCATTTTTCAATGAGAAAATTTCAAAGATCTCCCCACTCTGCATTCCAAGTCCCATGGAATAATTTATAATATAATTCTTACATAGAAAGCAGATGACCGTAGAACTGTCACTGCATTAACTATTTTTATCTTTAATATTTAAACTGTTAAACATAATAATGGATTAATAAATGATAAAGGATAAATTACAAACTTCATTTAGGACTGGATTTAGTTTCCCCAAAAAATCGCATACCCTAGCTCCATTTTGCATACGAAAGTATTCCACTTGCAATTTTTCAACGTACTCCCCTTGCAGGGATGCCAAATTGGCAAAAATAGTTTCACACAAAACCCGCTGCATAATGGGGTTAATGGGTCTCCACTGTAAAAAAGGTCGATATCGCTTTAGCTCATGATATTATCAGATGCTTGTCCAAATGCGTGGCCTCTCACTGTTCCACCTGACCTACCTGATACCATTAGCAAGATTTAAGGAAAATATCCATACACCATGGCCAATGGTCTCTTATTGAGCAGCACTGCGGCATGATTTAAACGTAAAATGGTCATGTCTGAAGCTGCTGAGCATTCTCTGGTGCAGAAGCTCCTCCCATGAGGAGTGCAGACGTGACTCAAAGTCTGTAGCTATTCACAGTCCTCAGAGGTAACCTGAATGATATGCTTTTTAAGGCTTCTTAAGTGATATAAACAAAATATTTGCAACCTTTAAACATTCTCTAATATTAAGATTTATAACAACTAGGTTAAACATCTCTATAAGGACAGCTGTAATGAGCATTACATAGATCCAATTGCAAATGTGTGATTGAAGTGGTCAGCGTTTATTGAAAAGTCATGAAAATAGGCCTGCATTAATAATATCCTGTGTATAATATAAAAAATTGTTCAAGTTTAATTATTGCTTTCTAATTTCAGGATCATCGCTGGACATGAGCTCTATAGTCTACAGTATGTGTAGCTTAGGTTATGCTAATTATGATATTGTATTGTGTTTGGGAGAACATAAAGCAAACAGTTATGAACTTGCATAGAATATAATATAGAAATGTGCATGCCTAATTATTAGATGTGATAGGGGGAAAACTTCTGCTGAAAAACCGTCCTATGAACTGTCCTATGAATCAGTGAGATACCTGACTGCTGATGACATCCTGCAAAGTAAACTGCATAATAAATATTGTATATATTGTATAAATAATTAACATGAAGGTTAAAGTTTGTTCAGATTGGAAGCCTGTGTGATAGTGTTGGCCTCTACTTTGTCGAAACTTGGTCCCTATAAATTTAATACCCTAATAAAAAATCTTTATGTGATTTTGTTAGTGGACAATCATTATTTGGTAAACAGAAGACACTGGAAAATATCCAAATAAGAGATGGCATTCCACCTTCAATAATTCTTGTTTGTCTAAATATTATTTCGAAAGATCTTGAAACATTTTCTGCTGTGCTGGATTGCAGCACATTTACCTTTTTTAAAAAAAATTTAATCAGACAGCTGCCAATTTAATAATTATTGACAAGTCTTCCGTAAATTCCTTAAGGACTTTTTACTGGACAAGTTCTGATTATATATAGACATTTTCATTCCATGCTCACATAACTTTCTAAAACTTTCTAAGGTTGTTCTATATATCAATTAAGTTAATTCAATTCAGTTTCATTTTACATACTGGAGAATGTGAGCTTGAGTCTGATTGGTTTCTAAGGGCAACATCCCCACTTTTCAATCTCCCTGCTTAGTAAATTTAGGCCAGGTTTTGCCCATGTGGAGAATTTTATATGCTTTTGCTGTTTTCCAGCCCCTTTGATTTAGTAATTTGACCTTCAGTGCTGTCAATACCATTCAGACTATTGGAAAAGTAACCAACTTCATAGCTGATTTTAACTCCACTAAATAAAAACCTAAAAAAAGAATAAACTGAATAGTGTTTTTTTATGAGTGTCTTTTTATGAGTGACTTTTTCATGGTACTGTTTTGCTGTTATTTTAAGTGGTTTTGTATATTTAATGTTAAACTTTACAGTGTACTCAGGACATAAGGTTTGTTAGCACTACAATTGACAGAACACTCCCACAGTCTCTGATTTTCAAGGCTTTCTGTGGTCAGTACCAAGACAAAACTAATTTTTGTTTCTAACATTTACCCTGTTATCCAGGTAGGGAGTATTCAAAAGAAGTGATTTATCCAGAGAAATAATTACATGTTTAGTGTAAATACTGACCCTACTGCTCCAAGAGGAATCAGATCCAGACTTAAACTTATGAGCACAAAATTATGTTGCATGTTGAATTGCAGGGGAGGTAAAATGAATATCAGTGTTTGCATGCAGGGAGAATACATTATTTTTGCATTTTGCACATAGATACTGACCAGTGTTACTGTTACACCGTTTTAGGCTTGGACATCTCTCAACTCTGTTGCAGAAATGACTAATGACATTTATCTCCCCTGCAATTCAACATGGTTTTGCCCAGGTATAACCTTACACTTCTAAGTTCAAGTCTGGATCTGGACTTGTGTCTTAACTCTTGCAATGCCAACTCGTGTGATCCAGTGCAATAGTGCTAAATCACTCATATTGGTGTGTGTCTTAAATAACTATTACGAAATCATGGAGGAAGGGAAAATAAGGTTACATGTATGTTACCAATTACCTTGTATCATGCCTATTTTTCTTAAAATTGGATCTAATATTCACCATATTTAAATACAAAAAATTGAACATAATGTCATGGAAAAATTAATTAATGGCAAAATATAAAAATACTTTATTTCTATTAGTGAGATTATGTACTGAAAATGATTGTGACACATAAAGTACCAAGAGCATTTGGAAGTGTCAGTCTTCATTTAGAGAGCATTGAAATACAGTGCAATCAGTGACAGCTCAAGCTCGAATTCCCCCAACATTCATTGTCAGAATACCTTTAGAAAGGTTCAGAATGGCAAGCTCCTGGGATAATACAATCAGTCTGTTTAAGCTCCTTGAAATGGAAGCTTCCTTTAAAAAGGCTATTATTAGAATCAGAAACTACCAGACTAGTCTCATAGTGCAACTTATTTTTTTATTTACTAAAATAAGGAAATGCATTGTTTTCTTAAAATGACTATTAGAATGTTCTGTTGTTACCATGTTTAGATGACATTTATATTTGGCTAAGCTGAAGGCTAGTATAAAGCTACTTAAAACTGCATCCACTTCCACCTGTATAATATTATATTTCAGTTATAGCAATCTATTGCATTTTGACTTGAAATTGTCGTTCCAGTCCCTCTTAGCATTTGCTTTCACTCCTAAGATATAAATTCTAACATCCTGGACCTTCCTACTCCTACTCATGTCCCTGCATGATTATAGAATTACAAAAAGTCATGCAATATACTTCTACAGTGCGTAATCTATACAAAAATTCAAATATCAGTGGTCACCAATATAATATGTGTAACTTTTAAGTGGTCAAATTTCAATGAAACTACGATACTGTCAGTGGCGTAGCTACCGGGCGCCTGAGCTATGGGGCCACAAGAATTAAAGGGGGGTTGGAAGATCAACTGATCCTTTAATCCCTTAGAACAAAGAAGTCTGTTCAGCAGCACTTTTACATGCTTCCTGCTCCCTCTCCACTTCCTGGTCCTCCCTTCAATGTCTTCCCTCACCCCTCTACAGAAAAGGAATCTGAGAAGAGAAAGAACACAGCTTCAGGTGGATAATCTCCCCTCCTCTAATATAAAATATAAAATCTTTATGTGATTCTTTTAGTGTTCAGGGAATGAAGCCACTGCTTCAATTGCTTTTGTGTGTGGTATGTTACAATACAAGGATTGTACATCACAGGTAACAAAAGAGGATATTGGTTTCCATTCAATTTTTAACAATACCTGTAATAATTGAGTTGTATCCTGCAAATATGAAGAAAGTACTTTCACATATTTTTGTAACTAAAAATCAATATATGCCGTCAACGAATATATTCCCGAAAACATCATATGGCCATGTTTTCTATAAGGGTTTTGTGTATCCTAGGGAGGTGGTAGTTGTCAAAGTTAGTGTCATAAAACACAAAAGTATCATTAATAAAACGCAAAAATTGATCTGGCATGCTACCAATATATTTAGGAAACTATAAATATTACGTACATGCATACATACATACACACAGACATACATACATGTAGCCACATGGGTAAAGAGATAGAAATTTTATTTTTAGCAGTGTAGTAGGAGGGGAGGTGGCAAACTGACCTTTTGCACCTGGGCCCCTTGATACTGTAATCATTTAACATAATTATTTGTAGAATTAAATAGCTCGAAATGACTGAGGATTATTCTATGGTTCAGTCTATGGGGTATATTTACTAAGCAGGGAGATTGCAGTGAAATTCGAATTTGGGGAAGTTGCCCATGGCAACCAATCAGATTTGAGCTCTCAGTTTCATTTTACACTCTGGAGAATGTGAACTCAAATCTGATTGGTTGCCATGGGCAACTTCCCCAAATTCGAATTTCACTGCAATCTCCCTGCTTAGTAAATATACCCCTATATGTATGTTTCAGCTCCTTTTAAGATTTTCAGATAAAAACCTATTAATTAATCCTTATCCCCCTTCACAATCAAGTTGTATGTTCAATGCTGTTGCTGCAGAACATCATTAGCATCAGGGGGGCTTTTATTGATCTCCGCCACCTAATTTCTATCTGGATTTTCTTATTACCACCTATATCATGTAACACTTTTAGTTTTTAAAGCAGCTTGCTGCCTCAGTAGTTATTATTTTTATTATTGTTATTATTATTACTCTTTTGAGAATCTACTATGGGATTCATGCAGAAAAAAAGAAATAGTAATGCCACTCTGTAGGTACATTGGTACAGCCTTACCTGCCATACTGTGTTCAGTTCTGGAGGCGTGGGACCTGATCCAGAGCATCCTGCGCCCGCCGCATCAGTGCTATACAGAGATGCATGTTTTTTTTAGAATAGCATGCAGGTGAGACAAGCATGCAATGTGTCTGTCTCCCCTGCACTCTAGAAATGTGAGCATAGAGACTCTGGCTTCTATACCCAGAGTCTCTGCTATGTTCATCATGGGCAGTGCTCACATATCATAAAAGCCGCCATAGTAGTATTTTATGAATTTAAAGGTGGCCATTCGGCACTGACAAAAATCGGCACCAACAAATAGGTTGATTTTCCCTGGGAGCATTGGGGGAAGCAGCTGGGCACCACTCCGGAGCCCAGAAATAACACCTGAAACTTGAGTATTTTTTTATTTAATTTATTTATTTATTTTTAGGGTTATCGTTAATCAATCGGAAAATTTGATTGAACAACAATATCTTTTGTTTAGGTTTTTCTGTGTTTTATTGTGTTTTTGTCCAAGTTTAGTATCAAGTAGAAGGGATAATCTCCTGCAGAAGCATATATGGAAATGAGAGAAGGGGCGAGGAATATTACACTTACACTGTCTGTTCCTGTGTCAGCCTCTAGGGTCTCTCTCTCAGCTTGGAGCAGAGAAGGGAAAATGGTGATATGATAGCAGCTTTCACAAATATCAAGGGATGTTACCAGGTGGAGAAGGGGGGCATTTTTCAGTGGAAGAGATGTGTTAGAACGCGAGGATATGCGTATAAACTGGAGGGTAGTAGGTTCATAGGAAACGTTTTTCTTTATTTTGGAAGGCAAGATTTAGAGTAATATTCCTTTCCACAGCTTTACTTTTCTGTGCAGTGTGGTCAGGGTGCTAATATTAACACAAATGGTCAAATTCTGTCTCAGATTATTAGAGTCATATGTGGAGTCAAGTGTTTCATGAACGCTATTGAAATTTTTCTGTCCTATAATTAGAATTGATCCAAAATTAGCGATGTCAAATATGTTGTAGCACCTAATTACTAAAGAAGCAAGTGTGTTAAATTGGTTGGTATACTAATTACTAGCTTTTATTAGCTACGTGCAATCTTACTGTTTATATTGTGTGTACAAATATTGCTATATTAGAACACTTGACACAAGATAAACTATTGTTTGGTAACAGTTCTACAGGTAATGAAAATTATATACCCAGTAATAAAACCTGTCATATTTTTAAATATTCATTCTGAACCTATGTCTCAATAGAAACAACAATAATATTATAGACTATATCAAGCATTGTGTTTTGGCATGAGCAAGTTATGATTTAAAAAATATGCACTACATAATTAGCTGACTTACTGTATTAATATATCACTGATTGACTCTCAGACCTGTTTAATGCAATGAACAATAGTGATTTAATAGAATATAAAATGTATTTTATAGAATACACTACATTGCTACATTGTAATTTTGTTTATGATGTAATAATGGAAAAAAATATTATGATCATTTTCTGATTTGAGTAATACTAAATTAAACAAACTATAGAAATGTTACCCTGGTCTAATCAATAACAATAGGGTAACTTTAAAAATAAGTAGACACCATAAAGATATAAACTTTTACTGTAGGTGTTGGTATGAGAGAAGTATTAATGTACATTAATAGGACAATTTACAATTTTCACTGGCTAATGATATTTTTGATATATTTAGAACTGCATATTTCCAATAGTTACATTTTATCTAACATTTTCAAACACCATTACCTGAAAGACAGAAGTAGTATGTTTGCGTTACAATAAAATCCCTAGAGAAGGAAGTGAATCCGCAATACACATATGGATGATTTCTATGTGAAAAAACCTGATTTTATAAGATTTGGAAAAGGCCCCATAAAGGCCCTATATCTTTAATACAAAAGGATTTATTAATGTATAGATAATAAGTGCAGGAAGGACACTTTAATAAAGAATTAGAAGAATTTCCGCATGAACAAAAATTAGAGGGTATTGAATTTAGAATAAACATTAGTTCACTGAAAATGTAGTTATATATTGCAAGTCAACTTGCAGTGGCCTCTCTGGTTTNGAGACTTCAGCTGGAAGACGCTTACCTCGGATCGCGGATAGACGCCGAGCCGGTTTCCCGGAGCGCCTGAGATATCTTACCAGCCGATGAGTATACGCGCCCAAAAGACTCCATTATATGCTTTTAAACAAGATAGTCACACGGTACTAGTCTTGCACAAAGTTGTATTTTAATACTTTGTTTCTATTAAAACGTATTACACCACGAGGCGCCCCCTTTCCAACTTTATTTGATATATATATATATTTTATTTTTTTTATTTTTTTATATATATATTATTGAGTCACATTTTAGCAACGTAATTTTAGGGATTAATTTTTTTATGTACCATTTTTAACGACTTAGATTATATACTGTATGTTTCAATTGTTTATTAAAAATATAATAAAACATAGTTTACTACCTGCTGAAAACCTACACAAGTAGTAAATTGTTTAATGGGATGCTGACTTGCTATGTTTAATGAGTGAAAAGCTACTGTTAAGTAGTTACACATTTCTGTATAAAGTATAGCTGCATTGCCCATTTTTGTGGCTGCCAAAAGTATTATCCCAAATACAGCAGCTCAAATGGATTACTTTCTGGTGATTAAATGTGGAGACTATTTTATGTAACTAAGAAATGCAATTACTGTGTATTTTGAGCACTATTCATTGTTTGAAATTGATATTATATTTGACTTAATATTATTTTGAATCAAATTAAATATACTCTTAGTACTAGATTTACTAAATTGTGGAAAAAGAAAAGTGTTGCCCATAGCAACCAGTGACAATATCTCTCACTGGTTGCTATTGTCAGCATAATCATTTCTACCTTTCTGAGGTTTGGTAAATATATTATTACTATATGATAACAAGTTTTCCCCCCTGCTCACCATGGCAGCCACTAACGGGTTAATTCCCCATACAGTCCTGGACCGGAAAAGGAAGGAAGACACGGCCTATATAACATCCGCCCGCCCTGGCCGTAGTGTCTTCTTTCCTTTTCCAGCTACGGACCGGATTACTTGCCTCTTCCAGAGAAGTGCACTGAGTCAGTATGTGAGGAGTGCAAGGCGGTGGAGCAGCAACTACCTTCTCTCCAAATGACTAGCTTTATGGTTATGCTGAAAAAGTCATTATCTGGCACATTTGTAACTAAGGAGGACTTACACAAGATTACCTCCAAGAGACCACGTGGTCCTGAGTGATCATTTGTGGGAATCTGACCCTGAAAATCCACCGGTATTTCAGCCAGAGAAGTCGGTCTATTATGAGGAGGAGTCGGTGGCGTCACTGGCAGAGGGGGACATTAGCCCGGATCTAGTCTCTAACCTCCTAGACCTTATTCATAAGACCCTGAATATTCAAGAATCTCAGCCTTATGTGTTACTGC
Organism: Platyplectrum ornatum; assembly: GCA_016617825.1. Lineage (NCBI taxonomy): Eukaryota > Metazoa > Chordata > Amphibia > Anura > Limnodynastidae > Platyplectrum > Platyplectrum ornatum. Next base: position 122,351 of record JABWIB010000160.1, on the reverse strand, counting down.
AAGATTTACTTTTTGTTGAGCCTGTCAAAAAACCTAAGGTGTTTCCTCTTTCCTCAGCCATAAAAGACCTTATCATGGAAGAGTGGAGAAACCCGGACAAGCGCATGTCAGTAAATACCCGGCTGTCCAAAATCTACCCTTTCCACCGGGATGAGACTAGATCTTGGGATGAAGCCCCCAAGGTAAATGCGGCAATAGCCAGGCTGTCGAAACGTACGACCCTACCCCTGGAGGACATCAATATCTTCAGGGACCTGATGGAAAAGAAAGTGGAGGTAGGCTTTAAAAAGCTTCATAACATCGCGGGTGCATCCCTGAGACCCTCCTCAGCTGCAGCAGTAACCGCAAGGGTCTTAAGGGGATGGTGCAACTCCCTGGAGACAGACCTGATTGATAGTGTGAAAAGGCCGGATCTTCTGTCCAACATACAGAACATGCAAGTGGCTATTGAATTTCTGTGCCAAGCCACCTTGGACTCGGTCAGGTTGGCAGCAAGGGCAGCAGCCGGGATTGGTGTCGCAAGAAGAGCCTTGTGGTTGAAGCCGTGGCAGGCAGACTCCCAGTCTAAGGCGAAACTGTTGTCTCTTCCATTCCAGGGGGACTACCTGTTTGGCCATAAACTGGACGAAACTATATCCCGTTCTTCAGGTGGCAAGTCCAGCTGGCTCCCGCAGGACCGGTTTACCAGGGGTCCTACATTGAGGCTATCCAGGCCTTCTTCTTCCTCGGCTGAATTCAGGGAAGCCAGATCTTACCGTCCAGGCCGGAATTATCGTAGGGGTCAAGGGCCCTCCTCTACTCCCAACCCTCTTTTTCGTGCCACCCGAGGAAGGGACAAGCCGGGGACCTTCAAGGCTCCCTTATGACGCCAGGACAGGCGCAGCAGAGCTGGTGGGAGGCAGGCTGGTCGACTTCTCCATCTGGGAAAATACCACATCAGACAGATGGGTTCTCGATATTGTCTGAAGCGGTTACAAAATAGAGTTCCTATCTCGTCCTCCTCTAGACTTCGTCGCCTCCCCATCTCCACAAGATCCCATCCTGAGGAGATCTCTGCGGGAAAATCTAGACGCCATGTTGCAACAACAGGTCATTGTCTCAGTGCCACCATCCCAATGTTTCCAGGGGGTGTACTCCCGTTTCTCTGTTGTCAAAAATAGCTCAGGAGGTTTCAGGACTATCTTAGACCTAAGGCCCTTAAACCAGCATATCAAGATCACTCACTTCAGGATGGAATCTTTAAACACCATCCTACCAGATCTGTACCAGGATGCCTTTTTAACGGTGGATTTGCGAGACGCCTATCTTCATGTTCCGGTTCATCTTGGGCATCAGAAATACCTTTGATTCCATGTATTTCAAGAATATTATCAGTTCTGCACATTGACATTCGGTCTCGCCACCTCCCCGAGGACCTTTACGAAGGTGCTAGTAGTGGTCATCCCGAGCCTAAGGGCAGAAGGGATCCAGATATGGCCATACCTGGACGATCTCCTTATTGTCGCAAAATCAGAGCAGAGGGCTCAGGAACACACCTCGAGAGTCTTGGAGGTTCTGCAGCAGCACGGGTGGCTTATCAATGTCCGGAAAAGCCATCTGTCTCCCTCCCGGCAGGTGAAGTACCTGGGTGTCCTTATAGATACCGAGAGGATGTCGGTGACAGTCACGGAAGAAAGAAGGGAAAAATTACGGCGACGCCTTCTGATGACTTCCAAGAGTACCAGGCTCAGAGCAAGGCAATGTCAAGTGGTTCTGGGTCTTATGACATCAGTCATCGACATAATCCCGTGGGCACGTCTCCACACGCGGGTTCTGCAAGCAGCCTTTGCCAACCAGTGGAACAAGGAGAGGGAAGATCTGAACCAGTGGATTATCCTCACTCCAGAGGTAAGAGAATCCCTAGCCTGGTGACTACAGGAGGGAAGGCTCGAGCTAGGAAAGTCCTTTGCCTATCACCAACCGGTAGTAGTTACTACCGATGCAAGCGCTACAGGATGGGGCGCTACGTGCGGGGCAGAGATGGCTCAAGGTCGTTGGGACAAAGCCAGTGCAAGGTCTCATTCCAACCTCCGAGAAATGGAGGCAGTGTGGATGGCATGCCTAGCGTTTCGGTCCCGTCTTCAAGGCAAAGAAGTGCTTGTCCACACAGACAACAAGTCTGTAGTAACCTACCTGAACAAACAGGGTGGCGCCAAGAGCAGGAACCTGATGACAGCGGCATACAAAATTCTGTCGTGGGCAGAGGCGAACCTTCAAGGGATCAAAGCCATGTATATCGCAGGCAGGGACAACGTGGTGGCAGATGGTCTAAGCAGGCACCCGTGTCAGCCAGGGGAATGGCAACTCAACCCCGAAATATTTCAGAGGCTAGTGGAGGAATGGGGTCAACCCGAAGTGGATCTGATGGCATCCAGATGCAACAACCAGGTACCAATCTACTTCTCCAGGTATCGGGCCCCTAAGGCTCTTTAGGTGAATGCGCTTTCAGTTGCCTGGAACTTCAACCTGGCGTATATTTTCCCCCCGATTCCTCTCATCTCGAGGGTTTTGAGGAAGATCAACAGGGAACATCTTCAGGTCATAGCGATCCTCCACTTCTGGCCAAGAAGGCCATGGTTTCCACTCCTGTTGAGGATGTCACAGCTCCGTGGGAACTACCTCGAGCTCCAGATATTATCCTACAAGGGAAACTTCTTCATCCAGACCCAGCATCCCTTCATCTGACGGCATGGCTACTGAAGTCGGTACGCTGAAGAGACAGGGGTTTTCTAGTACAGTGATGTCCACGCTCTTGAAGTCGCGTAAGGACAACACTAGAAGGTCTTATTATAAGATCTGGTCTAGATATGTTCATTGGTGCAAACAAAAAGACCTCAATTACACCTTAGTATCTACGGTGCTGGAGTTCCTGCAGGCGGGCCTTGAATTAGGACTGGCTCTTAATACGATTAAAGTTCAAATCTCTGCATTGGGAGCCTTGCTGGACATGGATCTAGCCCAAAATCGCTACATAGCCCGTTTTGTCCAAGCAATGGCTATAGTCAGGCCAACTTTCAAGGAAACTCTGGCTCCCTGGGACCTTAACTTGGTCTTGGAAGCTCTAATGGATCCACCTTTCGAGCCATTGCAAGAACCCTCCCTCAAGTTCTTATCTCTTAAGCTAGCCTTCCTAGTAGCCATTACTTCAGCTAGACGTATATCGGAGTTGCAGGCCCTGTGGGTAGACCCGCCCTATCTGAACTTCTTTAGGGACAAAGTAGTCCTCAGGACTAATCCTAAGTTTCTCCCTAAAGTAGTCTCGCCTTTCCATATTAACCAAGAGTTGGTTCTTCCCTCTTTATGCCCAGAACCTAGTAATCTGAAGGAAGCTAGGCTCAATAACCTAGATCTTGTGAGGGCATTAAAAATGTATATTGATCGCACAGCTGAATTCCGATGCTCTAACCATCTCTTTCTTGATACAGAAGGCAGAACAAAGGGGAATGCAGCTTCAAAGTCCACCATAGCACGTTGGATAAGGGAGTGCATCATGGAGGCTTACATTCTGAAAGGGGTTACCCTTCCAGTGGCAATTCGGGCACACTCCACGAGATCGATGGCGACCTCATGGGCCGACAAGGAGTCAACCTCGGTGCAAGAAATATGCAGGGCGGCAGGCTGGTCCTCCCTGCACACATTTACTAAGCACTATAAAATTGACATTCTAGCTTCAGCTGATGCTAGATTTGGACGTAGAGTCCTGAGTGCTGCAGTATAGGCCTTACTGTAGCTTGTATATACTTTGTTTTGTTCAGATTAGATACCTTTTGGTTTAGATCCCTCCCAGTGACACTAACTGCTTGGGTATGTCCCGTTAGTGGCTGCCATGGTGAGCAGGGGGGAAAAAGCACATTTTCTTACCTGTTAATGTGTTTTCCTCTGCTTCACCATGGCAACAATTTTTCCCGCCCATTGTTTTCCTAAGTTAGGATGTCTAATTTTGTCAGTTTATTTTAAGCTTGAAAAGTTGAAGACACTATGGCCAGGGTGGGCGGATGTTATATAGGCTGTGTCTTCCTTCCTTTTCCGGTCCAGGACTGTAAGGGGAATTAACCCGTTAGTGGCTGTCATGGTGAAGCAGAGGAAAACACATTAACAAGTAAGAAAATGTGCTTTTTTGGACTGTCTATTGCTATAACAGCACACATTATCATCATCTTAGGAACACAATACACTCTCATTCTGATTTAGCAGATGATCAAATATTGTCTTCTTTAAAAACTTAGACAAAAAAACATGCACACATTGACTTTGTGATAAACTAATATACATCCAAATGTAGACATGCCTAAATACTTTATATTATGCCCTCCGCTGTGATGTACCATGGGTTTGCCAACTGAAAGGCATTTATAACAAGCATATCCCCGTAATTAAAAGGTTGTCTCTGTTTTGTGTGTAATGACTGTCAGTGGATTTTCTACATATATTTCAGAGAGGAACAGCAGTCTTAACTACTTTTACAGTACATAAGAAGCACAGAAAAAGCACATTTTACTGGTTAATCTGTTTATATATATATTTGGCTATTTAAAGTTTTTTTCTGAAAAGGGACATTATAATAACTTTAAGGCAGAAGTTACAGGTATTTAATAATCATACTGTTTCCATTATATATGATATATTTCACAATTTCTTGCCTCCACTTAATCAATGTGATGGAATTATAATTTTGTTTCACTAACTGTGATTTACTTAGAGCAGAGTGATTTATTGCAAGTGGAATTTGTTTAGTTAATGGAACATTTTAATTTACTGTGCATGATAGAAGGAAGTATAAAATTACTTTGAATATCTGGATTACATTACTGGCCAGGCTATTAAATCAGAGAAGAATTAGCAGAGTAAGCAATTTTATCGCAGGTACATCAATGAAAGATAGAGCTTAAAGATGCAAAATAAAACATAGCCCTTTATGCGCATATGATACCATCTCAGCATTTAAGTATGTTTAAGTTCTAGATTATAAACAAAACAATAATACAGTATGATAATTATAAGTAGATGATGTAAAGTAATGTGAAATATATATATAAAATCTGTCTTTTCACAGATAACAAACTGAGACAATACATGATCTCATCCTATTACATGTATCTTATCAAGTACCCATGAAATCTTAAGCTTGAACCAATGAACTGAAGCTTGTATTGTTTTTTTATTTGGAAAGTGAACAACAAAACTGATGTTCTTTATAGTTCTTCCAATAGATCTCTCACAGCTAAAAGATACCTGGATTGTGGAAGATTATATGAGAACTACAGACATCAAACCCAAAATGGATTATTCAACATGGGCTGTTTGCTCGTTCTCATGAATGGCCACCTTAACAGTGTTTTAATTTATTCACTGAAATCTGCAAAACTTTATTTTTGTTATATTTTGCAGTTAGTTTAATTTATAATCAGGTTTTACTTAACTATTAAAGTTCTTATATAAAAAAAGACACTGATGATGACCAAATGGACTTGCCATCAACTCCTAATGGACTTATTGTTAATTCACATGAGCATATATTATATTATTATAATCAGGGCTCGAAGTGGGGGTGTATACGGGGGTATGCCATACCAGCACATCTCCCACTGATGTAATTGAAATACTACAAATTTCCTTACCGCCACTTCTAAATTTACATACTGCCACTTCTAAATTTCCACTTCGACCACTGATTATAATTATATATTATAATATTCTAATAATATATTTCAGCATAATAAGAAGTGCATTCGGTTATGAAATTTTTATTAATATAGATATTAATAAATATCAGAAGAGATTTATATTGATTATTGTCCACATGGTGATGACCATATACAGTACATACATTGTAACATACAAAAAGTGTCAGCAATGCACTGCAGATAAAAACTAGGGAGGTTTCCCCATAATGGACCAGATCCAGGCAGTTTAAATGATCTACACAACTTACTTTATCATCTGCGTTTGCTTGCAGCAGATGTTATGTATGATTTTTAATTTACAGGACAGAGTTTTGTATGTTTGATAACCATACGGGGGTGGGTGGCCTAATCCCAACACTGTAGACAGATCAACAAGGTGATTTGAAGGTTGGCTTCTGGACAATTAAGGTGGGGGAAGGGAGAAGGGAGTTCACATGTAAGCACAGATCGCGTTTGCATGAAGGGCTGGATTGAGGAACGTAAAAATTCATTCATGGTTTTACATCCCAATTACACTATACTCCAATTCCACTAAATTTTTATGCCCATTTTACTTTTTCTCCCATTAAGCAAAATAGCTTTTACTAGATGAATTTAAAGTTAACTTTAAATGTGCCTCATAAATGTATTATATTTATTTTTCTATCAAATTCAAATAACTGATGGATTGAAAATATTTCTGAACAACCACATTTGTCTTTCTTCATTACCTGAACTTTTAATCCAAAATCCATTCTAAGCATAACATAAACATATTTTAGCAATGAAATGTTCATTAGCACATATTTCTTTAAATAAGCACCTAATCCTGTCATCTATGTACTGCATAAGGGCAATGATGTACTAGATACCTCTAGCTCCAGTAAAGTGTTTTCGATAAATGTAAAAGAAAAAGGCAAGAGTTAAAGCTTAGAATCATGTTAACTTAGACTTAGAGTGTACATTCTATTAAAGGCAATTAACAAACAATGGTAATTACCTTGCTTTGTGTTTGGTAAGGATTCATTGATTATGCTGTCTAATTTGACCATCTTCATGTTTTTACTAAAAGCCCTTTGAATGTATGATGTTTGCTTAACCACAAATTCTAAATTACTATTGGAAACAGACCACTGGGAATTAATTATCTAGAGTATTACAAGCTAACTTCATTATATGGACATTGCAGCAGTATAACATTAACTCCCTATTATGTTGGTGTTAATGTACCTAATTTATGTGGTTCGCTGTTATATTGCAAAACAATAAAGTTTATAGCATGACCAGATAACTGGATGGCCATTTAATGTCCATAGTTTATGATGAGGTATTGAAAAAAACAACCCTGATTACATCCTAATTACATTCACAGAGACAGGTTCAGAAGTGCTTGCAAGTGTCATGCATACAGTATTTCATAGCGCAAAACATGGACAGGCTTTGTGCTATACAAAGATGCATACATTGTTACCTCTGGATAACCCGTAAGACGTATAGCATATGCTCACAGTGCAGGCAAGCTTGGTGTAGTAATGTGATCATATATTGTCTGTTGCTTAATTGAAGAGTAGTAAACTTTTATGTTGACTTTAAATAGAGGTTCTGATTAATGTGAGCACCTTTATGGGATTTACAAAAAAAAAGAATTGGACAGTGAATATTCACTATGCGCTTTGCAAAGCAATATGAATGTCGATAACTAGAATTTTGTATGACAGTAGTCAAGTTTAACAACAAAAGCACATATCCCGATACAATTTGAGGGGTTCAAATTATTTAAATTTCTGAAAAATTATATTTATTTTCATAGTAGAAAAATGTAACTTTGTTTTTTGCATGAACATATAAAAGCTATAAGTTAAAAGTACTAAATAGATAAATGCAATCGAAAAAATTATCCAAACCTAGACAGTTTACACATTGAATAAAACAGGCCGGTGTACAGAGAAGGGGGGGTATTTACTAAGGGTCGAATTGAGGATTTTGATTTCTGTCCTCGAATTTTGGTCTGAATTCGCCCTCTTCGTATTTACTAAGGCCCGATTTTGTGAAAAATCGCATGTCCGAATTAATTCGCGTCCGAATGATCGTTCGAATTACAGCTTCGATTTGCAAATCGAATGTTTGAATTTGCCCTATCTCCGCCATTGGCAAGTACATTTACTAAAGGTCAAATTGTGAATTCGACACTCGAATAGGACTGAATTCGCGTTTACAAAATCGCATCTCCAGGGCTCCCGATTTGTGTTTTTTCCATAAGCAATGCATGTTATCCAATATATTTTTCAACAAAAGTGGCACAATTTCGTAAAGCCTATACATATGCTCACGCTAACATGTTATTACGATGCTTCTTGTATGGATTTTTTTTTTCTAATGTTCCAAAATATACATACTAGGTATTGGTCCTGATCCAAAAAAATATGGCAATCAAATGTGCGTACAGTAAAGTGTTGTTACTGCCTGTGACAAGAATGGGACAGGCTGCCTCGAACAGTCATTCATGAAACTTCGATTACACAAGTGTAAAATAGTGACGTCAGGCTGAATTCGAGGCGCGATTTCACAAAATCGAGGGTCCGAAGGCATAATTTGACGCGAATTCAGGGCGAATTCGCGCTCATAAATCGGACCACATCGCGTTCGAATTTATTCTACCATCCAAATTCGAATCTTCGTGAATACGATAATTCGCGCCCGGATCGAATTCAAAATCGAAGCGAATTGGTCCGATTTGTATTCGCGCTGACAATTCGACCCTTAGTAAATACCCCCCAAGGAGTACACTCACTGCATCTAAAAAATAATAATATAGATTATTTTAATAATTTTATTGTTTCCTGCTTAGCAACAATTCACATGCACTAATGTAAAAAGTTCATAACCTCTTCGTGTCGGCAACAATAACTAATAAAATATCTTTGGGGAAGTCTAAACGCAAAAGTGGAAACTCTACAGATGCAAGGGAAGTTTTTTTGACCATTTGTTTCCCCAAGAACTCACATTACTCACCAAATCGAGAGCTGATATTGACCAATGATGATTGATGATTTTTTTTGGGCACTGAAAAAAATGACACAATTGAGAATGAGAGGACCAAGCACTTATTCAAACCTTTACTAACAACTGAACTGAAAAACTGTCCAACTTAATGGTGTTTTTTAAGGCAACACATACTAAAAGAGCAAGTGATAAGGAAAACAAAAACTAAACTATAACCAGCTGAAAGTCCAAGTAATAAAGTACAGGATCTAGCAATTTATCCTTATTGTTCTGTAACTTGTTAGGACAACCTGAATATCGTTCATAAATATCTCATGTCCTATAAAAGTATTAATCAAACAAAAACAATTCAGTTGTTGTACTGGGACAGGGTCATTTTTGCATGTTCCCAATTCCACACTTTCTGTATTCACCAATACAATAATTCAATATTAAGTAAAGATCAACTGTGAAACAAAAGAGCATCCAACAGGAACACTCCATGTGTTCTATCACATGGAGTGTTCCTGTTGGATGCTATATGTAGAACAGGTCATCAGATTCTTCTTCAGGGCTGCTGAGCATATAAGGAACATTATAAAGGTCATGCTAACCCACAATGTACCAGCACACTTTAAATAGTACCATAACTATGATGCATCCATTCTCTCCTTTACAGGGAACAAAAAGTAGAAAATCACTGGAAAGGGGCCAACTACTGCTAAAATCACTAAAAAAGAAAATATATGGGGTTTTAACCTAAAAACACAGCTAAATTGTATGAACATAGACAAAGCGGGCCAATCTCATAAATCCCTTTTTATATATTATACATTTTATTTTCCTCCATTCCTCTACCCCATAGTAATCTTTGAATCTCTAATCTATGAAGCAACTACAGTGTTAACTAATTCCATTATACATACATATATATATATATATATATATATATATATATATATATATGTTGATACTTAATGATACTGTCAGTTCAGTGGTACCACATGTCTGAGACCACATTCCATACCCTCATTAAGCTGTTTACAAAATAGCCTATACCTTAACACTCTACAACCTACTGTTTCTAAGTGGAGCATGTTGCACAAACATCTTGTTGATAGATATTCTGAACATTAGTTAAAAGTTCCCTTTAAAAAAAAGTGAAACAAATCAAGAATTAGAATCTAGAATTTTAAGAAGTTAAAAATAAAGAAAATAATAGTTTGATATGTTTACTTTTTTAATTATTAATCTCAATAAAACAAATGTATTTTGCTTAATAAATAATTATTGCAAGGAAGAATATAATTCATTCTGCAATTTGGCTCCAGTAAGCGTAAAATATTAGTTGTCATGGTTACATAATACATATCAGCAATTTTTTTTATTGTCATTTTAATTAATATTGTAAATAAAGAATTCTATTTTGGCCTTATTTTTCCTGAGTCCCTTCATCTACACAATTACAGTTACATGAAAACAAATCAGTTTTACAAGCACACTCTAGATTGATATATTGTATGAGAGACTATAGTATGTCACTCTTTACATAGGAATGTAAAAAAAAGAAAACATACTCTAGTAAAAAGACTAAAAAAATTATATTGTATTTATTAATATATTAATATCATTATTTTAGCATGCAGGGAGAAGGTTTTATTTTTGCATTTTGCAAACAGATAATGACCAGCTTTACTGTTACACTGTTTTAAACTTGCGCTAGGAAAAATCAACTCTAATACTGTTTTCAACTAATGAAAATTGCCTACCCTGTTTTAAGATGTCATATAAAACATTCCATAGTAAACTAGTGTCATTCTACATGTTATACTATGTGTTGTAGGGTAGAGGTATGGGACAACCTAGGTATGGGACAACCTAGGTTTAGGGGATCATTAAGAATTTGGGGGCTTACTTGAGAAATGTAGCTGTTTTTAGTGACTTTTTTGCTTTAACATGTCATATAAAACAGCTGTTATTCCATAGAAAACTAACGTCATTCCACATGTTATTCCATTTGTTGTAGAGTAGAGGTATGGGAGAACACATGTGTAATGGATTGGGTGTGTAGGTTTAGGGAGATAAGTAAGAATTTGGGGCAAAAGTTGAAGTCTTTAGTGACTTTTTTGCTGTAACATGTCATCTAAAACAGCTGTCAGGATGAGCAGACTGTATGGACCATGTGACTCTTATCTCCCGTCACTTTCTATGTCTCTATCTTGCTGCGTCGCTATCACCATAGCGTTCCACTGTTAGCGTTGTCATCGTGCCACGGTGCCCGGGTAACATACCGCTGGCCTTCCTGTGCTCTGACTGTCAGTCAGTCACAGCGCTCTTTTGCCTTGCACTGGGATAGGCAGGAAAACATGCAACTCTGAATTAGGCAGACTGTGCGGCTGCACCCTGCCACACAAAACTATGGATCAGGTCCAGGGTGTCATGTCTGCTCTGTGGATGTAATCTGTGGTCTGGTTCTTTTCTGATTTCTGATTACTTCTGATTGTTAATAAGTGGTATATTAATAAATCAGTGTGATCCAGAGGTTGGCTGATTCAGCTGAAACACAAACTCCTGATTCACACGCAAGGAGAAAAGAGGCATCTCCTATGATCCTATGATTTTCAATAACCTTGGATAGTAGCTGCAAAGACCACTATTGCCCATAGCAACCAATCAGATTCAAGCTCTCAGTTTCATGTTACATACTGGGGAATGTGAGATCAAATCTGATTGGTTGCTATGGGCAACATTCACACACATTCCCTGCAATCTCCCTCCTTAGTACAGTACCCCGTAACAGTTTATAAATAGAGTACCTATGTGGCATAACCGACATTAACAGTGGGAGAGAGTGGGTGGGATTCTCCTGAATAAAGTTTAGTTTAGATTGTGTATAAGATATATAAGTTTATAGGGGATTTTAGAACTAGGGAACATGGCATGCTGTTGCTTGCAGTAAAGTGCCAAAATGCCCAAAAAATTGACTTTGTTCATTCTGTTTTTTAACAATTTTTTTTTTTATAATTTTCAGGTATGGTAGTATGTAAATGATAAAATCTGGCCAAACTGTAGATTCAGTTGTTTGGGTCCCTAGAAAAACTCTTGAATTGGCACGACAGCAAACACATAAATTAACTAATGCAATATTGGATGTGTAGTGTATAGAAAATCACTATTCAGTATATTATTAGTATTTGTGGGGTATTTCCAGAACTAGTGCAATAGACCTGGAGAAATCGAACACAAACATGATGATCTTGCCTCAGATATTGTACAAAGAGACACGTTTTCATTAAAATATAGAAGCTCACCCTTTGCTAGTACTAGGAACACAGCACAGTACACAGGTAGATCATGTCCTTTGCTATGCTTTTTCAATTCCTAACAAAAAGGAAAATAGATGAAAACATTTCCAGCATCTATTGAAATATTGAGTGGTATGAGAAAGATCATTTTATATTTTTCATGTTGATTCATTTTATTGTTATTAAAGTAAACCTTTGATTGTGGAATCACAAACTTTCCTGTTTTGTTTTGTTTTTGTCTTTATATACTATGGCTTGACATATCACAGTGCATATTTTACTTTTTGCAGGTGTCATTTCACCTTTAAAAGGGATAGCAACCCCTTTTTTAATTGATAAGTTCTTTGTACATCTTAATTTTAAAGGTACATTAATTACATTACATTAATGACATCCCTATATCCTAGCAAACTAAACTCATTAAACAGTTGTGAATATAACCTTTCCATCTACTAAGTAGATGGATATCTGCTTATTTTAATTAATATTCATAATTAATATTCATAATATTCGGTAATTTTGCCAGGAGGCGGGTGCCTCCTTCAATAGTAATTGCCGGTAATTTCTTTTTGCGGGGGAAGTTCCACTTTAAATAATGCATCTACAGCTGCCCTTGGCGAATACACAGTGCGAGAGTCACATCATATTTTACATTGTATTATATTTGAGCTGTACCGGTCACCTGTGTGCACAGCGTTGTACACAGGTGTACACCCCCACAGGTATACACCCTCGTTTACCCTGGCCAGTAATTTTTGGTGAGGAAGGTGGCAACCCTAGTGGCATATGAAATTGTAAATTTCATTAAAGTTTACATGACTAGTTTAATAGTGGACCAAATCCATAACAGAAGTTAAAATGCTGTCATTTCCACACCTAGATAGATAGATAGATAGATAAATAGATATGAGATAGATAGATAGATAGATAGATAGATAGATAGATATGAGATGCTGCTGAGGTCCCTTTAAGAAAGAAAAGGTGTGGCTTCATGCCAACTGTCAACTCAGAGTGACAGTTGTGATCTACTGGTCGCAAGTAGATTCTGAAGATGTTATATGGAGAAATTTGGCATTTACCCATACCAGTGCTATTTCTAGGCTTTATGGCTCCCAGTGCGAAGAGTAAAAAAGTGCCCCCCCCCCCGATACCTTTTCATTGAGATCCGCGGACACATAACCCCTAACACCCCCCACACACACACCAGTAAAAATCATTGGAAATGACACTGCAATTTATTTTTATTCCTTGTATGTATACCCCCATCCCCTCATAAATCCTCCTGTGGCCTTTTTCCCCCCAGTTTTCCTAATCTCCCTGTATGCCCATTTTGGGCTCTATTTATAAACATTGAATTGAGGTGATAGTGCCAGTTTTTCATGAAAAACTGGCACTTCACCTCAAAACTGTATTTAAAAAGGCAGCATCGGCAGTAGAAACGATAGTTTCCACTACCGGTGCACATGTATTCGCCGGCCCATTGTTTCTGATGTGGGCCGGCGCCTTCATGTATTTAAAAGACGAAGCCTCCGCACCACACGAAAATCATACAGAAGATGTTGCTATCGCACCATGCGATAGCAACTAAACCACCTCTCCTCCTTGTTCTAATTGGCTGCCTGCCACCCCCCCTCCCTCTGTGTCCCATTACTCATTCCCTCCCTCCCTGCCTCGTTAAAAATAAATGTAAATAAAAAATAATAATTTAAAAATAAAAATTACATATATCTATCTAAACCACCAATGTTTTAGTTCATGAACTTATTAACTACCACTGCAAAACCACCAATGAATTTATGGGCAT
>JABWIB010000160.1:66353-106548 GCA_016617825.1 Platyplectrum ornatum | reverse complement strand
GTGAATGGGGTGCATGTTGCAGGGAGAGGTGTGAATGGGGTGCATGTTGCAGGGAGAGGTGTGAATGGGGTGCATGTTGCAGGGAGAGGTGTGAGTGGGGTGCCAGTTGCAGGGAGAGGTGTGAATGGGGAGCCAGTTGTAGGGAGAGGAGTGAATGGGGTGCCAATTGCAGGGAGAGGAGTGAATGGGGTGCATGTTGCAGGGAGAGGTGTGAATGTTGTGCTTGGGAATACCTACCGTAATGAATTCAGAGCTCCTTCCTTGGTACTTTGGATCCGAGAGCGGGCAGATAAGTCCCGCCCTCGGCCACGCAAAAACCTGCCCCCTTTTGCCGCCGCGACCACGGGCGCACTGCTCAGTGCAGCGCCCCCCTGTAAAGAACTTGGGGCAGCGCCCCGTGCTGTTGCACGGGTTGCCCTCCCCTTAAAACGGCCCTGACCCATACCTCCCAACATTCAGCTGGGCCAGATAAAGACAGAAAAGTCCAGCCAAATCGTCCATACCCTGCCTGACTCCGCACAAGACCCACCCATCCCTTTTGTGGACAATTGTATACATTTTTTGTATTATATATTTTGTATATTAAATTTGATTAAAAAAACATTATTTCCTACCAGTTTGACTTTCGGGACAAACTGATAGGCAGGCAGGATTGCAGGACAGACTGCAAAAGTGGGACTGTCCCACTAACATCAGGACAGTTGGGAGGTATGCGTTTACCTGAAGTGGGATACAGGAAGATAAACAGGGAGCTGAGCCTGCTTTCCAGTGAAGGAGAGCAATAAATATCAAGTGAGTGAAGTACTGACAATCTCTTTCACAGGATACAGATGAGAGACACTCATATAAGAGATTCAGAGGAGTAGCTATAGTGGGGTGTTGCCACAGACTTCAGCCCCTCTGTTATTGGTACACTACAGCACTGATTCACTTACTTTGTATTGTGAGGATCATGTCCCCAGTGGGGGTGTATATGGGGTTATGTCATTCGGTCACTTCTCCCACGGAATAATTGAAATACTAACATACCTCCCAACATCTTAGGGCCGAAAATGGGATATATAAGTCGGACAGACTCAACCCTATCCCCACGAGACTGTTATTCCCTGGGAACAAGTAAAGGGAAAAGGAAGGTCTAGAGAACCACGATAGTTCAGTATGATCCGTGAGACCCTGTCTGCTATTTTATATAATGTTACTAAAGATATTGCATTGGTACTTGCATTTGAAACTCTGGATAGCAGGGCCTAATTTACTAAACTGTGGGATTGGAAAAGTGGGGATGTTGCCCATAGCGACTAATCAGATTCTAGCTCTACAGCTGGCCATACACTATAAGATAAATTGTTCCAATAAAATTTTTTTTCAAGAGTGGGTAAAACCATGGTGAATTGCGGGGGGGGAGGGGGGGGGGTAAAATTAATGTTAGTGTTTGCATGCAGGGGAATACTTTATTTTTGCATGTTGCACACAGATACTGACCAGTGTTATTGTTACACTGGGGCTGATTCAGCGGCGGAGACGCGAAGATTCGCCGATCTGCGCATGCGCAGATCGGCTCTGAATGGCACGGAGTCGGACGCAAAGTCCGACTCCGTGCCTCTGCGACTCCGCTCCATGCAAATGGCTAAGCCCTGCTAATTGCTAGCGCAGCCTGCAGTCAGGACATGGTGCAGGCTTAGCGCAGAGACTCAAGAGGCAGGTATTGTCCTATGGACAATTACCTGCCTTATTAAGTGTAAAAAAAAGAATAAAAAAAATAAAAATAAGACAATAAAATAAAATATTTAATAAAGTTTATTTGTTTTTTTTTTACATTTAAATAATTATTTATTTTTTATTTTTTTTTTTTTCATTCATGAAAGCCGGCACGTGTACCGGCTTTCATGCTCGCAGCGTACGCTGTGTACGCTGCGAGGACAGACAAGCAGAGGCTCCGGACACAGCATCCGGAGCCTCTGCGGCTTTTTACTGAGCGCAGGGAAGCGGGGCATAAGGCATGCCCCTCTCCCTGCGCAGCTCTGAATCTAGCGTACCTGGCAGCCGCAGCGTGCGGCCGCCAGGAACTCTGAACCGGGTCCACTGTTATTAGACTTATGATGGAACCATCATCTCTCACCTGTAATACTGATTGCAATTAATTCAATTTACTGCCCCCCTGCAATTCAACTCTCTTGAAAAATCTTTCGATTGGAACAATTTATCTTATAGNGTATGGCCAGCTTAAGTCTCATTTTACATACTGGAAAATGTGATCTCAAATCTGATTGGTTGCTATGGGCAACATCTCCACTTTAACAATCCCACAGATTAGTAAATTAGGCCCTGCTGTCCAGAGTTTTATGAGTTGGAAATTGATTAGGTAGTACAGTAGTGCACATCCAGTTTAAGAACCATGGTTCATAACCAAATATAAATAAATTATGTTCCATGTCACCTCATATGACCTTATGTGTTTTTTTTACTAAATTGTAATGGAATAAATGAAATGCTAAATAAGTAAATAGAAACATAAAAACATAGAAAGTGACAGTGGATTAGAGCCACATGTACCATTCAGTCTGCCCAGTTGTGAATTTAAAGCTATACTAAATGTTAGAAAAGTATAGCAATAATAATAATAATAATACATTTGATTATTTCTAATACCCCTTTATATCTCAGTGACAATACCCAATATTTTTATTGATGTATCTGTTATCTATGGCTTCCATCAGGAATTCTGGGCCCTTATTAAAAAGCCACCCCCTTCCTTATATAACTCACCCCTTAATGTTTCTCTTTACTTTAATCCATGCAGGCAGTTCCGTCACGCTGAGTCAGCAGAGAGCCTCTGACAGCTGGGACATTTTCTATGTCTGGTATAATTGGTGACGTCATCAATCTCACAAGACTTTTATCTTTGCAACCTGACAGCACAGTCATAAGGTCAGGCACATTCTAATCAGCTGGCTGTAAATGAGGTGCAATAAATAAAAATAAATGCTCAGTCCAGGCCTGGGTCTCTGGACACTATTACTTGGGGCACCCCTTTGCTCTTATGTCGTTCACTCTATCTCTCTACTCATCATCTATCTTCTGTCACTAATTCTCCAAGGAACCTTATTATTGTCTTGATAGCAACCAGTGCTGCATAATAAGGTTGGCCAATGAATAATTTTTCATTCCATAACGGTCAAAGTTATAGACATATAGCATTTAGTGCAGTATAGATAGCCGTTCTCATCGCATAACTGCATCAGCTACAGTTCTGCCGTTTCGGTTCTCTTGTGAAAAAGTTGATATTGTTATCATGTATGGCCTTTCTATTTTTATGTATCTATTTACCTTTTTGTGGTTAGAATTTCACTTAAAAAGTTTTTACATTTTCCTGCAGCATTTCAATCATGTCAATGTGAGGATATGCAATCAAACTCACACTTAGATATTGATTAGCATCCTAGTTATCCTGTCAGGGATTCAACATGCTGACTGATAGAAAATAAGGTGCAATTGCTTGATATTGATTCTAATAGGCTTTATATCAACTTCCTTGCCAAACAGTTGTCAAAATGTAAAATTAAAGCCAATGCCAATCATTCTCACAGACTCTCTTCTTGCCTACATATGATCCACTTAATCAGATGTGTTATACAGCTCAGTGTAGCTAATGCAATGAACATTATATCCACTACTACTTTCTTTAAATAATCAGTATAGGTAAGGTATGGTTAATAAGCAAATATGTATTTATTTTGTGATCTTGTAACAACTAAAATGGCATTGCTTAGTTTAGGAATTGTAAGATTAAAGTTTGGAAAAGTATCATAAAAGCAGAATTAAGCAGAAGAAAGGAGTTATACATTAATAAACATACACACATTTATCAACATGAAACTTTAACCCTTCAGCAGATTCCATTATAGGGATGAAGAATATTCCACTGCCTATGCTACCTCCTCAGTCTTCTTGGTCCTCTGATGAGCTATATAGAGTTGTAGTATAGGAGTTGTATAGTAATGATACCTAAAACATGGCTTACTAACAAACTACAATTTGATCTGAAGAATTACACATTTCAGCAACTAACTAGGTCCTCTTCTTCTTTAAGGTTCTGGTCCAGAGTATTGCAGCACAGGCAAAACAGGTACAGACAAGCGTAGACCTGGGCCAAACCGAACTCCATTTGCAGACAGATCTAGACTTAATAGCATGAGAGTTCACTCTGTGCTGATAACTTACCCGATGCCCCATTGCTCCAGCATGACTAACCGAATCTACAATGTAAGGATTAGCAATAAGGATGCAATTGTATAATCAAATGAATGGAACAAGTAACCTGGTGCATGCACAGATGTTACTAGTTAGGGAACTTACACACACTAATTTCATAAGTTTCAGGATCCAGTCCAAAATTAATATTGGCTTAACATATATTGGAATGTATACTCTTCATAGACCCATTAAATACCCCATGTTATTTATGCAGAGTGTACTGTACCCTAACACACTCCACAAGCTAAATTTACTAAGGAGGGAGATTGCAGGGAGTTAAAAATTGGGGATGTCCATAGCAACTAATCAGATTTGAGCTCACATTCTCCAGTATGCAAAATGAAAATAAGAGCTTAAATGATTGGTTGTTATGGGCAACATCCTTACTTTTCAATCTCCCTGCCAGGTAAATTTAGGCCCACATGTAGTTCATGTGGGATATATTAGAGGTCTGATCATGGCACACTATGTAAGGGATGTTATGGGGATGTGTACTACGAGTGACAGTCCCAAACCTATATACTTAGCAGGGGTTCTCAACCACATTCCTCAAGTACCAGTAACATTGCATGTTTTCCAGGTCTCCTCACCAGGGCCGCCGTCACGATCGGCCCCCCACATAACGTCAGGACGTCGTGACGTCATGGCGTCACTGCGGGCCGATTTAAACACACATAGACACCAACAATGGCGTCTATGTGATATTATGCTGGCTGCCGGTATTAGCCGGCGCCCAGTGCAGTAGGCCCGGACTGTAGACCCGGCTGTCCCCCCCTGATGGCGGCCCTGCTCCTCACTATAACAAGTAATAATGCCTGTAAATTTTAATGCATGTAAATTTTTTTTACATATGTCAATCATTAATGACCATACTTGTTCTCCAGCAAGGAGACCAGAAAAACATACACTGTTAGTGGTACTTGGTTCAGAACCTGTGCTATAGCATATATTATTCCTAGGCTCACTAAATATGATTATTACAGTCTGCCATCAACTCACTCTTTATCAGATGTCTGGAGATTGTACCATAGCCACACTGTGTTCACCCTCTGAACTCAGCTCTGTATTTTGTTGAAATTTACCTGATTTACCACATTTTTACACTGGGGCAACTGGTACAGAGGCTGTGAACCTCTGTTCTAGTTCTATACCAGCAGTACTTCTACCTTTGATTAGGTCTCATATCATGCTCAAATGTTTACCTTTATTCATTATAATACAAGTGACTGAAGTCTCCTTGTGGAATATTAAAAGGAAATTATTATAGAATTTTTCTGAATAGAGTAGTATACTGAATGACATACTACATCCATTAATAATGCAGACAGCTGCAGGTGCAAGGGAAGTGGGGTTAGGGTTAGTCAGTGGGTAGGGTTAGGCTGCAGGCAAAACAGGGTTAGGCAGTGGGGAGGTAAAGGCTAGGACTGCGGAGAGGGAAGGTTTGGGTTAGGTTAGGCTGTGGAGAAGGGAGGGTTGGGGGCTAGGGTAAGGGACTGGGTTTACAATACTTACCTGTAAGTGCTGAGGGATTTGTGAAATTCCCACTGTTGGGGAGGCCTCTTTTGGCTCTGATCCACAGTCACCATTCTATTGAAATGGCGACTGAAAGTACTGTTGCAAAAAGGACAGTCGAAAAATGGTTGTTCACTTACCTGTGTTCACTTTTGCCAACTTTATAACAAAAACAAAATAAAAACATAAAATCAAATGTTAGTCCCTATAAATAAGTAGCACTGGAGTAGTTGCCATTAAATGATACATATTAATACACTTGTTACAACATTTTAGGACAGCATTTTAAGAGTCAGGCATACAAGACTTATTCACATTAAAATTGCATGTTGCCTTGCTTACATTGTATTTGTCATCCCTAGTAATGTCTTTTTTATGTTTGACAGTTGACACCTTTTTAATACCATGGTGTTGTTTGCCAATGAGAGTAAAAGTGAAACCCTTTGATTTCACAGCATGCAAGAAATACATTACAGATTCTGGAAAACAAATTTATTAGGGATGTGGAATTCAATGAATTTGCTTCATGTTTCTTGTATTTGTTGAATATAGTGTTGTCACTGTTCATTTTGCTCATTCACTCCCTTGTGCATTTGTGAAGTACCAGCAATACCTTGCAGGCACATCCACAACAGATGGAAGACAACCAGGAACATATAGTTTACAATTATCATTCTTTTACTGTGTTCCTTCTCTTTAATTCAGGTGTTGAAGTACAAAAGCAGTTTAGGGATTCTGGATGACCTTGCTTTTAAAATAGGTTTACCAACTTATGTTTGCAAGATGTAGGTGCCTGAGCTATGGGAATTGTGTAACTCTTAGTTGCCTGAAGCTAGTTTTGCTCTTAGTCAAGTACTATAACACACTGTAAATCAAAGAACACACACACATATATATATATATATATATATATATATATATATATACACATACACACACACTGGTCATCGGCACTCGCTGGTCACCGGCACTAGCTCATATCTTCTTTACTACTCCTGGTGCACGATCAATACATAAAAAGAGGCCGACGTTTCAGTCGCATCTCAGGCGACTTTCTTCAAGGCAGTAAAACAAAGTGTAAGAAATCAAACCAGAAAGAAAGAAAACCCAGATATATATAGAGAAAAAGAACCACTCACCACCTCAGCTGGGAACGGATCGTGTCAGTATCCTACCGGAAGTGACGTCTCTCCACCCGGTACAGGTGCGTACTAGAAGCAAAGTCTCTTAATAAACTATTAGAACTATATGTCCTCAGATATTCAACTTTTCTTCCTTCCGTTCGTGACTTCCAATCTGCCGATCTGTAGCACTATAACTAGTCCAATCTCTCGTTGTCTTGTACAGTCTCTGTGTTTCTTTCATCATGTACAGTATGTCTTCTTAGTATGGGTGCTCAATGTTGGGCATGTTTAAATTATAAAAAGCACCCATACCAGTTGGTCTCGTTTAAGCCACTTGGTGATTGCGCTGCTAGGCGATGTATCCAAATTGATACCAAGGGGGTTTAGAATCGCCAATTCCCCCACCATTGGAAGACACAACCCGGACTTTTGTAGAAAGTGGGTAGGGATTTTGAATAAGGCCTCATTTGATTTGATTCTTTTGGTTGTGGATGAAGCAGCTAAGGAGATGAAATCTCTTCAAAATAAAATTGATCACCTAGAAAGGTAATACTTACAAAAACTACTACAGGACACTGAGAATAATTGGATATTCCAGATTGGAGAATCAACTAAGTAAATATACGGCTGAATTAACCAGATAAAAAAGGCAAAACCAATCAAAGTTAGATGCAGACTATGCTGAAAACAGAATTTATAAATGGTTAACAGGCACTGAACGGTTTCCTAACCAGAGAGGACAGAGCCATGGCACCCCCAGGAACCTATGAGACAAGTGATATCAACACTTCCGACAGTGAAGCTGAACGTCCAAAGGTCCTGACACAGGGCTTTCCGGACAAACCCCATCAGGGGCCACGGGGGAGCTATACCAAAAGATAAAAAGGCGCAAGACATACCCGCCGAGGCGGCTATAAAGCCACCAAGACGCCTGCAAAGAGCGAAGAAAACCTAGTATATAATTTGTCGGATTATTCACTGTCAGCAGTGGAACTCAAGGTATTAAACTGTGGACTCACATTTGTTCCTACCAACAACTTTGATTCATTTCAGTGGGAAAAAGACCAATTTATGTTAAATGGGTCCTTAAAGTTAAAAGAATATTTTGCCCATCAACAGGAAGACCCTCAGGAGAACTCTAATCCCTTGGTACACTTCAAACCAAGGTCTACATTTGATCCACCCAACACGAATCCAACTATCAAAAGCTATATGCGGTTATTGGATCACAGTGTTAAAAAAGCCTTTCAGCAAATGCCATCAACACGTAACAACTTAACACGTGAAGAACAACAGGCATTGAGAAATCTTTCCAACAATCCCGATTTAATCTTCAGAGCAGCCGATAAGGGAGGATCCTTGGTGATCCAGGATCGATTAACATATTGTAAAGAAATCCTTAACCAACTAAAAGACACAGAGGTATATGAAAAACTTATTAGAGATCCCACCAAACAATTTCAATAGCGGGTCAACAATATTCTGGACAATGCAGTAGAGGAGGGGGTGAAGCCCTAAAAGTGAAACATCCTAAGGTTCCCATTATATATACAGTGCCGAAGATTCACAAAAGATTGAATAAACCTCCGGGCAGACATAATATCCTGTTGGATAAACCTCCGACGACATAATATTGATTTGGAATGCTACTGAAAGCGAGCTTCTCAGTGCCCATACACAGGACAGGAGCCTCAAAAATATGCTCTGTAAGAATATGATCACCCTACAAAAGAAGATTGATAACACTTTTCTGAGCCGCAAACCAGGATGTTATAGATGCACAGGGTGCACTACTTGCACCTATTTGATGACTGGAGCTACGTTCACTAACCCTATTGATGGGAGGAGTCACAAAATACAACAAGTTATCACCTGCACTTCCAACTTTGTTATTTATGCCATCATATGCCCATGCAGAAAGGTATATGTTGGAAAGACAACAAGGATACAATTAATAATGGAAGGAAAAACCGTGGATCAACCGGTTACACGCAACTTCTTTTTGAAAAAACATTCTCTGAAGATACTGAAATATACAGGATTGGAACAAGTGCCAGTTTACATGCGAGGTCGGGACAGAGAAAAGACCTTGCTCCAAAAAGAGTGCAAATCGCCTAGCAGCGCAATCACCAAGTGGCTTAAACAAGACCAATTGGTATGGGTGCTTTTTATAATTTAATGCCCAACATTGAGCACCCATACTAAGAAGACATATTGTAAATGATGAAAGAAACACAGAGACTGTACAAGACAACGAGAGATTGGACTAGTTATAGTGCTACAGATCGGCAGATTGTCACGAACGATTAAGGAAGAAAAGTTGAATATCTGAGGCCATATAGTTCTAATAGTTTATTAAGAGACTTTGCTTCTAGTCAATGCACCGGGTTTTTAATTTGTTTTTAACTGTTTCTGTAACACTCACTGGTGCCTTTCTCAATCTTTCTCAGTGGGACACGCATTACTATAGAACTTCCGGTGAGGTAGAATCGTAACAGAGAGCGTCCTGGTAACCGGGCAATAGTGATGCACCTGTATCGGGTGGAGAGACGTCACTTCCGGTAGGACGCTGACACGATCGGTTCCCAGCTGAGGTGGTGAGTGGTTCTTTTTCTCTATGTATATCTGGGTATACTTGCTTTCTGGTTTGATTTCTTTCACTTTGTTTTACTGCCTTGAAGAAAGTCGCCTGAGATGCGACTGAAACGTCGGCCTCTTATTATGTAAATTGCATCAGGACTAATAAAGTAGGATTTTGTTAAAGTCTCCAGAGTGCAGCTTCTACAACCTCACAATTATATATATATATATATATATATATATATATATATATATATATATANATATATATATATATATATATATATATATATATATATATATATAAACATCTTTCAGCACGCAATGAAAAGAAGACTTATCTATATATCTCAATGAATGAAAAATGAAATATAGCTGGTTAACAATAACGCATAAGAGAATTGTATTATTTTCCTTGGTATTTCTATAATCACTGCCTCAGCCGTGTTTATTCCAATGAAGGGACAGGCTTGATGACATCAAGCCCTGCCCACCCATAGCAAAATCAATGCGGTAACTGCCCCCTATAGTGCCGCCTTAAGTATTATGGGCAAAACATGGGGAAACCAAAAGTCTATTACCCTGATAAATATATATGGATAGTGTGTATATATATATATTTTTTATCATTTATTTCTATATGTCTTATAACATATTATGTTGTCTGCCAGATGTCTCAGGGGCGAAGGGAAGGAAGAAAAAGAAAGAAAGGTGTGAAGTGCAAAAGAGGTTAGTGTAAACAAACATCACACAAATGTACACACACACAACCCCTTCAAAGACCCTCCAGTGTGGAAAATGGTGTCAAAAGATGCGACGGCCATCCGCTAGGCTGGGATAGCAATGCAAGTGATACATTGGAACAACGCAATGAATCCCTTGCTCATAAGGGTTAGCTTACAAGGGTGATAAGCTGTTAGTAGATGGAATAGCGGGTTATTAGGTGTTGTGTAAACTTTAAATCATTTGCAGTTGACAGGTAATGTTGAGTTTGTGATAGAGCACAGAGTTTGCTGACATATGTAGCCTGTTGGGACTTTCTCAAAGTCGTCAATAATGGTAAGTGCTATATATCACAAAATAATGGTCTATTTCAAGGGGAATCTGAAGCAACTGTAGCCACAATACTTTTTTTGCTTAATGCACACAAATACAAGCCCTACTTTTTAACTGTTTAGACTTGGCTCAGCAAAAAATCACCTCTCAATATTTGCAACAGATAAATTCTGCATCTCCTGCAGATCAACATGGTTTTTACCCAAGTGTAGCTTATCTGCAAACACTGCATGTGACATTAATAGAACTAAAATTAAAAAAAAATTTCTTATTTACTTTGCTAAGTACTTTTAAAGCTCCTGTTTAAGTTGAGCAAAATATTGTGTGAATCAAGATTTATAGGTACGAAGTTCCGGTGATAGAATCTTTAAGAACTGGTCTTGACTCACCATTAAACAGAATGTCATTCCAATCTGTATTCGTGAATTTACACTTCAGAGAATTTATAGTCTATGAATTGAGCTAGGTTGGTTATGGTCAATTAATTCTGCTGCATGGTGAACTGGGAGTACAGTTGAGAAGACTTAGAGCCAAGTTCCCTAAGGAAATGCAAAGATTTGTAGGCAAATGTGGAATTAGTTAACATATGAACCATCTCTAGCTACTGGTCAAAAAACTGTTTATTAGCTTTTAGTTAAATAGGTTTTTCATCCTGTTCCAACAAATTAAATATCTAAGTATTATACACAATTGTGTTATTAACATTACAGTGCAGCATACATGAAATATTATATGGGTGAACATCAACAGTCACTTCATAATAATCATCCATATAATCTACCCATGCCTCATTGTCGATTGTTGAGAATTATGTCTTACTATGAACTATCTGCTAACGTATACATTATAAGATGCTGCCAAGGAGGAATAAAGCAGGGCAACAGCGTCTCCTGGCATCCTAACAGTGGAAAAGACAATGAAGCTGGAAAACCAACTACAGCTGATTTATCTGCTCAAACATTGGAATACTCAAACCCAATCCCCCCAGAAGCCCAAAATACAAATAAAACAAGCAACAGATTTGGTGCTATAAACTGTGTATTACACAGAAAGACCTACAAAAAGCTTTTTACAACAGTATGACACCATGGTCCTAGTATTTTTCTAAAGTGAATTTTTTTGTGTAGCACCATTGCATGTTTTGGGTGCGTAATCAATCACTGATGTGTTTTGGGACACCAGCAGAAAAGTACAGGTCACATACTCAACAAACCACCATCCTTCGCCAGTGGTTGGAAAAGGACAAATAAAACAGCTGAATAGTAAATTCTGCAATTTGTGCACCTAAATGTCAGCAATGTGGGGGTAGAATCAACTCATTGTTAAAATGGCCTCTTAATAAATTTACCCCTATGACTTATAGAACAACCACAAATATTGATGGTCATAATTTCATTATGCCTAATGCCCTCATACTCTTTAAGTCATTTCACACTGTTGCCCCGTAATCATCAACTTTTATTTTACGTTTTTCACACTCCAGTTTATTATTCCAAATAAATTACTGTACAGAATTAAAACAAATAATAAAAATATAAAGTTAGCCAAATAAATGTCTTTGGTTATACCTTCTATTTCTAATTAACACACACATGTATTAATCTAAATAAATGCACAATTCACTGACAAACGTATGAATCCTGTATCAATCAATTTTGTAACAAAAGGATTCATTGGAGGGTGGGATAAAGCGATAATCAGCTAATAAGAATTTTGTGATGGCCCAGATACTAAATTCAAGGTTTTCATTAGTAGGCAGCAGAGATTCAATTTTGTATCTCTGCTGCTTCCTTACTACCATATGTGAGAAAGGGTCGCTCCCCTTATTAATACACATCTCTACAAGAATATAGCTAAATCGGGAATTCTGTTCTTATAAAAGTTTCAGTGAAGGCCAGCCCTTACAAACTATATACTATTTCATGGCATCCCCATTTAATAGCTCACCCCCTACCACATTAAATGGAGAATGAAATAGCATATTGGTTGTAGGGGCTGGCCTTCATATAGTCTTAATTTGACTATATCCTGGTAAAGATGTGCTTTGCCAGCCCTGTAGCTTTCTATAGGGCTGTCACTGACAACAGAACCATGAAGGTGGGGCAACTCTAACAGAGGGCTCCCTGACAGCAGGGGTTTCACAAATGCCACAATGCCGACAGGCAAGTATGTCATATTATTCCACTATTCCCCCATTCCACCACCCTAACCCTATACTCTCATCTTCCATTACCCTAATCCTCCTAATTCTAATATGTGATTTAATACATCTGGAAATTTAGCTACATTTTACCAAAAAAACTGGGTGTATGTTGGCTGGACCATTCTTTTGTAACAAACAGATTCCAATTTCCATGTTTTGATATTACTAGAATCTAGTCCTATAACATAGAATAGAAGTCGTTGGCTACGTATTGACTGTTGACAAGTTGCAAATCATATTTGTTGTGTTTGAAATTCAAAATACAGTAATGACTTAACAAGGTCACTTGTAATAATACACATTTATAATTCATATTTTGATCAAAGACATACATATGCCAGTAGAAATAAACAGTACAAATATTTTTCCATAGTTACTTAGCATAGTTTGCTTATTTATAAAGACCAAATAAATCATATTTAGATAAGGTTAAAAACTGGAATATTGAATCAGTGTATTACAATCTTTTACAAATACAATTAGTTAAATGATACTTAAAAATAAATATGTCATGAAAAATATGATGTATAATATAGTAGTTCTTTACATTTAAACTTAGGACTACACTAGGACAAGAACATGAAGACGCGTTAAGCAGATTTGATTGAGTGTCCAATTATTGGTATATTCATAAGGGTAAATATGTGATATATGATACAGAAGAAGTAATGTCACTAAGCATTAGTAGGCAAGGTAGATTGGCTGACACTGAAAAAAGGATTAGTGAATGATTGCAATATCATAGCTTACGTCGTTTTACATATTAATAGACTGCCGGATGATATTTGAGTAGGCAGTGCACACCTAAATAGGCAGAAAAAAAAAAGATTTTCATGGGTAAAAATGCAAAACCATTTAACATACAGCTGAAAGAATCTATTTTTGATTGTGTAACAGTTTATTAGCACAATATAGTAAAATATATATATATATATATATATATATATATATATATATATATAAAAACTGAGATCCCCATACTGTACAAAAGAATAAATAATATAATAATTGTCAGTGGTCCCCTGAGTAATAAGCATAAAATGATTAACGATAAGACAGCAAAGATAGGACGAGATGAGCACTCTTGATGTACAAAGAAAAAGATTTGGATTAGTGAGCATTGTATTGTATCCAGAAATGTAAAATTTGAAGAGGTAAGTCATGTTAGACAACGTAATCTCAGTCAATTATCCCATCCACTCCACTAATATGTTTTGCATTGCTGAATTACTGTATGATAAATCTAGTCTGGAAATTACTGCAAGACTCATAAAACAATCACAGTTAATGAAGGAGATATACACAGGCTTTAATTAACCATATGCAGAAAATGCCTGGAGGTGGCAGTGAAAGCTCCTTTGAGAGAGAGAAAGGAGAGCAAGCAGCAATGACATAGTCAATCAGTCACTTGTAAGAAAAAAATGATAAATATAGAGAGGAGATGGTTTCAGTGGCCAAGCTTTATACGATATAGAAATGTACCATATACCATTCTGACAATTATGGTACAAAAGTGTGGTCTGTTGGTCACATTGTCTTCATGTTTGTCCAATCCTGTTCCATCTGAGGGTCAATGTTTATGGTTTGATTTTTGGTCTTTTGGTCATCACACCACAGTGCCTGATCTGTTCAGATTGTGTTGTAAAGGGGACCCTACAAACCCAGTAAGGTTTAACGGAAGTGTGCTGAAAAGTTAGTTGAAAGGGTAGCTGATAAGTGGAATAGCTATCCATTTGATGAATTTGACAATTTAAACATGCTTGGGATATATAATTCTATCCTAATTATTAGGCTTATTTTATAGTCAAATAGAATCTTGGGTGTGTATGTTTTTTTTTAATGGGTTGACTGGATGAGTCAAGTGGTTCTTTTCTACTCCATTTGTATATTCTATAATCTGGCCAACAAGAGAACAAGAGAAAGTCAATACATGCCAATCGTAAAACAAATATATTCCTAATAACATTTATTATAGTCTGTTACATATTTTAAAGACTATAGGGCTCTATAAAAAAACATCCTGCGAAGTGCGCCTACAAAGTTATTTGAGTTGAGCTAGAAAACTTCACCTTTTACCTCTAATTCTGTTTTCCCAGTTTACACTTGCCTCCCCTGCATTTCAATGGTTGATTTTGCCCAGGTCTACACTAAGGACTGGATCGAGACTTTCACACTATTAAACTTACGAGTGTGAAATGAGTGAGTGGGAAAGTGGGAAAAAACATGTTGAATTGCAGGGGAGGTAAATTTAATTAGTTGCAATCAGTATTACATGTGAGAGATGATGTTTCCTTGCCCAAGTCTAATAACAGTGTAACAGTAACGCTGGTCAGTATCTGTGTGCAAAATGCAAAAATCAAGTATTCTTGCTGCATGCAATCTGTCAATATGGCTATTTTCTAACTTCCCACGAGGTCAAAGCTGTTATCAAAATAGATCTTATTAGAAGTTAAACAGCAACATTTTCTCTATGAATGTTCTTTTTAACTAAATAAATTGGCTTTTGACTCATTTTGGCCATCAAACGTGATGTCCTTAAGCATATAAGGATAACCAAGGGTTAAATAAACCTGAGGGATATTAAACCCTTGGCTGGGGGGGTCAGCCAGAGTCCAGCACAACAAGGGTACCTTGTTTAGGCTAGCAGCAGGGGGAAGGCCAATCAGCTTTGGGGGGTGGCATTTGAGAGGAGTCTTTATAACACCCTGGCAAGCTGATTTTCCCCCTCTATCTTCAGGATTCTCCCGCCCTCCCTCCCCCTGGTGTTGAGGTTTCCTCCTGGGTTTACTGGTTGTGCTGTGGTTGGGTTCTGGCCGTGTTTGAGCTGGACGGTTGTCCTGCGTGGGGCGGGAAGGCAGCTCAACTTACCGTGGTTTAGTGTAATCTGAACAGCCACAGTGAAGTACCCTGGTAGGGTACACTGGTTTAGCCGGTGNTNTGCCCGGNACTGGGTTTCGTTTGATGGGTGGGCCCAGGTCCAGCGATTTAGGCGGTCAAAATGGAGCTGTGGTTGTTCACTATCCAGGGCTGGCGGTATCCGCCCTTGGGAAGTGGGGTGGTCTGCCCCCACTTAGTCTTGCCCATGGACATGCTGGGCATTGACTCTGCCGGTGCGTGCTGCCTTCTCCTTCACCATCTGGTTGAGGTAATGGTTTAGGGGGACAGGCTTATGGTTGTATTATTTACTGTATTATTATTGTATTGCCTGTCTATATGTATACTATTGTTATGCTTACCTCAATGTTAATTCTTGTTATGTGTTAATAAACACGGACTCGGTTGAGTCCCTTTTTTACCAACAGCAGTCCTTTATTTTAAGGGGATCGTTAAAGGGGGGGGGTAGTTATTAGTCATCCAGCCTAAGGAGTTTACTTATTACATATCAAGTAATTAGTATTTTTGTGCTCTATAAGAAATCAAACTAATAACTATTTAAAGTTATTCTCATGTACAATATATTTCTGTTGTGTGACACAATGTATAGATATAGCTCATTTAACTTACTTTTGTACACATGGTTAAAATACAATAGTGTTTTTTTGCAAAGTAACAACCTTTTACAAACTGAAACAAAAATATATATACCCACATAATTGCTTAGATTATTACATTATATCAAAATAGAACTTAAAAACTATTTTTTTTATCATGCCACAGATGCATTTAATGATTTTAAACATATATGTTCATGGTAAAAAATATTTTTGCATTAACTTTTACTGCATATTGACATGTATTTCTCACCTGCTGGTAACATTTTAAATTTACTAAGTGACCTTATAGTTAACCTTTAAATCATTATATGTTACCGGGTAACACCTCTGTGATATCGGAATCTGTCATTTAAAACATTAAATAAATAAATAAAATAAAGTGTTTTAGTAAAGGTTGAATTAAGTGTAGTGGACATTGTCTAACAAAGCTGTAAACAAAAAAAACTGTCCCTGTATTTTTATTTGGTTGCAGTTAGATTATGTATAAACTATAGAGTTACTTTAATTTATGAAGTGTTAATTAAGTAAATAATTTCATGCTTAAATAGTAGTATCAGTTCTAAATAAAATGTTGCTCTTGCTAATATATACTCAAGTATAAGCCTAATTTTTCAGCACTTTTTTTGTTCTAAAAGTGCCCCCCTCGGCTTATACGCGAATCATTGTCCTGTATGATGTCAATAAGTTATCCCAGTTTTTTTAGGTGAAATTAGGTGCCTCGGCTTATATTCAGGTCGGCTTATATCGAGTATATACAGTATTTATAATACATTAGGTGGCACAAATAACAATGGATGTTAAGAGCAGAAACCTTTATATGTAAAGCTGGCCATGCACTATGCAATACATTGTTTCAGTCGACCAGCTTTAGTCAAGAGTGGGCAAAACCATGTTGAATTGCAGGGGAGGTAAAATACATGTCAGTGTTTGCATGCAGAGAGAATACTTTATTGTTGCATGTTGCACACAGATACTGACCAGTGTTACTGTTACACTGTTATTAGACTTGTGCTAGGAAACATCATCTCTCACCTGTAATACTGATTGCAAAAAAATCTAATTTAACTCCCCTGCAATTCAACATGGTTTTGCCCACTCTTGACTGAAGCTGGCTGATGGAACAATTTATTACATAGTGTATGGCCAGCTCAAGGATGGGTTCACACGTTTGTAGATCAGCTAGTTTGCAAGAACTCTGCAAAAGATCTCCAGCTGCACAATGTCCCTGTACAGACTGCCTTCTTGATCATCTACCAACTATACCAGAAACCCTTGCTACAGTAATACACTGTAATTACAGTTTCTATGTAGACATTGTGACATCGTTGATTAGAATTATAGGTATTCCAATAAATCAAGAGAAACAGACCCTGCAGCATCTTTGGAGAGTATGCACTGAACAAATGTCAGCTGAAACTTTCATTCATCATGTAATTTACACGATAATCGTTATGATGGGTAACCTGCTTAAAGAAGTACTTACTGAAAACCAAATAAAACAATATCATGTGGTTATGCAACATAATTTAGAAGAATAAAACATTTGGACATACACAGCATACATATATTTTATTTTACTAAACATAAAAAAAATTACTTACATTATTACCCCACACAATTAAGTTAGCTTTTAAAAGAATGAATAAACATAATTTGTGTATATTCTCAATCAATTAAAGTAGTAAACTTAATATTGACCATAATGACTTTATTCATTAATTCTGTATGCATGTGTAAGTAATATTGGGCTCTATTTACAAAGCCCTTTACGCTTCATCTTGGGTAATTTGAAAAGTTGAAATATATTCCTATATATCAGGAAAAAGTACAGCGTAGAAGTAAGTGCAAGTGACTCTCATAATGCTGTAAAATATTAAAACAAACAAAAATGGTCATATAAAAGCATAATAGCCAGAAAAGTTCTGTTCCAGAATACATTTATACATATGCACTTGGAGGAAATGAACCATTCAAAAAGTGAGCAGCAAAAGGAGACAGAAGGTGAAATGCACATCCACTTCATTTGCTGCGAGACGATGGGCAAGATAAAAATGAAGAAAAGTTGTACTCAGAGGAATGCTTTATAGGAAGACTTCATAATATATCAAACTTCTGTAAAAGATGAAGTACCCATACAACTGTTTAATTAGACAGTCATCAAAGCCTGCCCTAAAATTGCCTGTCCATCTTCTGTCTTTTAAGCTTTGGGGAATTTCAGTGTCCTCATATTTGAAGTTCACGTTATGATTCATTAAGTGGGGATGTTAATAGACTGTTTATGAAAGGGCAATATATGTTAAATAGAAAAAAATTTAACAGTACAAAGGGAGAAATAAATCAGCAACACAGAAAATGTACAATTCTAATAATATTTAATATGTCATTCATAGTTTGTCAATTCCCTATGTTACAGTATATTTTTAGGTACAGTACAATGAATTTCTCATGTTAAAAATAAAAATTTACTTTAAATATTTATTTCGCTGTATCATCAATCATGTTGCTATTTTTCTTTGCATATAAATGTAAAAAAAAGGTGCAGTTATTATTAATATTATTATTATTATTATTAGTCATAGTAGTATGGTCTGTAAGTACCTATTGGAGAAAAGAGTGAACTCCCCTATAACTCCCTTCTGTTGGAGTACGTTCTCTACTTTGCACAGATCTTATTTTGTTATCTTTGGGCTGAGGAAGTTGGTAGCATAGATGGTTGTCGTATAGTCAACAGAGTAGATTGACAGACAATTTACCCAATCAGAGACAGTGAATGGACTGCTGTTATTAGGTCTGGATTCCAGCAATCATGTTGTATCTTAAGAGCATTATAACCAAGTAAGTGGCAATTTATTTTAATATCTTATGATCGAGCAACAAAAAACGTTTACTGCTTGGAAGTTTATAACAATTATTTAAAAATAATCAGTGTAAAATAGCATAGGGCAGTGTGACTTATGATTTCTATGAAAAGATTCATTAATGCTTTAATATGAACAGAAGTCACCTCACCTAAGTAGTAAAGGTATATCAGCCCTGGACTGATGTCCGAATTCATGAATAAGAAAACAGAGACATTCTGCTGATTCATACTCAGGTATGAATACACCTACAATTTAACCTAAATCATATTCAATATGCCTTATGAAACACTGAACTATAATCTACTATTACACTAGTCAGTCATATACCAGTTTTAGATTTAGCATATTGCTTTCTATCCTAACATTATCCTGCACAATTGAATGCATTTTTAGTTTTTTTTTTATGTTAAACATTGTTCCATATTTCCTATATTCAGTTATGTTTAATTGGTGAGCCTGGTGTAGTACCTCTTGTTCGCTCGTTCTTTTCTCTTACAATACCAAACACATCTGTTGTTTGTAAGCAGCTGTTTGATTTTTTGATTAACATGCTTAGCAGACTGTGTCATATGAATGACAATGATTGGCATCCGCTGTAATTTAATTATTTTGTTAAGAAAGATGAGCAAATTTAAATAAAATTATTCATAGCATTGTTTATTACTTGAAACGAAGATGGAGCAAATATATAGAAATTTTTATTTACAAAAGTATAAATACTGCATTAGATTAGAACCACGGTTCTCAAACTATGGGTCGGGTCCCCATGTGCATGGGGTCGGGACTTCCTTAGAGAGACCATGGGGTATATTTACTAAGCAGGGAATTTGCTGGGGAATTGAAAAGTGGGGAAGTTACCCATAGCAACCAATCAGATTCGAGCTCTCAGTTTCATTTTACATACTGGAGAATGTAAGCTCGAATATGATTGGTTGCTATGGGCAACTTCCCCACTTTTCAATTCCCCAGCAAATTCCCTGCTTAGTAAATATAACCCCATCTCCCAGTTGCAGGCCAGGAGCTATGGGACCCACTGGTGCTTGGCACTAGTGGGGTGAAACTGTGATACATGCATGAAGTAGGTGATTGGTGGTCCTTGGCCACCTAGACTGCTTCACTGAACCACTTCCATCTCCACATTCATTTGTCATATAGGATTGCCAGTTGTCATGATGCACAAATAATGTAATGTTCAAAGAGTTAAAGGGGACCTTTAAGCCTCTTTTTACCCTCCCTCCTCACGAAGCTGTATAGTTTGGTACAAAACATATACTTACTATTGTTTAAAATGGACCCTATCTGATGTCTTGGTGAAAATATATAGGGGCAATATATGGATCAGGAAATGAGTGACAGCAGCACAGAGTATATCAAGAGAGGAGTGACAGCAGCACAGAGTATATCAGGACAAGAGTGACAGCAGCACAGAGGATATCAGGAGAGGAGTGACAGCAGCACAGAGTATATCAGGAGAAGAGTGACATCAGCACAGAGTATATCAGGAAAGGAATGACAGCAGCACAGTGTATATCAGGAGAGGAATGACAGCAGCACAGAGTATATCAGGAAAGGAGTGACA
This sequence comes from Platyplectrum ornatum, assembly GCA_016617825.1. Classification (NCBI taxonomy): domain Eukaryota; kingdom Metazoa; phylum Chordata; class Amphibia; order Anura; family Limnodynastidae; genus Platyplectrum; species Platyplectrum ornatum. The sequence continues at coordinate 85,885 of JABWIB010000160.1, read as the reverse complement.
GCAGCACAAAGTATATCAGGAGAGGAATGACAGCAGCACAGATTATATCAGGAGAGGAATGAATACGGCACAGAGTATATCAGGAGAGGAGTGACAGCAGCACAGAGTATATCAGGAGAGGAGTGACAGCAGCACAGAGTATATCAGGAGAGGAGTGACAGCAGCACAGAGTATATCAGGAGAGGAGTGACAGCAGCACAGAGTATATCAGGAGAGGAGTGACAGCAGCACAGAGTATATCAGGAGAGGAGTGACAGCAGCACAGAGTATACCAGGAGAGGAATGACAGCAGCACAGAGTATTTCAGGAGAGGAATAGCAGCGTGTTGTCTAGTCACCTCATCCCAGACCCTGCTGCTAACTGCTGTGTCTGTCCTCCCCCAAAAGTGAAAGCTGAGCTCAGTCCTGCACTCTGATAACAGGGTATCTGGAACACTACACACTGCACGCTGTATACATATTCCTCCTGACAGCCTGCACTAAATAATTTTTTGATATATGGTCCCTCTGCTTTAAAGGCCCAGTTAAACTTATGACATTTGCAACCCCCTATTACTACGCCACTGAACTTAGTCAAGTGTGTGAAAGCATCATACTAGTACACTTTCATACCAAAAATAAATGTTTCTTGTACATTTGGTATTTATACATTTGTATAAATACCAAATTGTTAAATGTTTATACGGCTTAATAATAGTTATCATGATAGTGTCAACACAGCTCAGAATAACAAGGTATGCAGCACCTGTGAGAACTTCCATTTCAAGAATATTGATGGGGATAACTTCTACTTGCAGGCAACTAAAATGACATCTATGCCTCTCACTGCAAGAGCAGTAGGGTAATTTTTTATGCACTAAGGTTCATTACACTACAATGTCACCTACTACTAAATACACAAATAATATGTTATTTCCCGTTGGTGTTGCTCTAGCCTTGTTTGTGCATATCTATCACTAACAATACTCTTTAACTGCAGTTTTTTTATTTACACCTTAAATGCTGACAGGTGTAGATCAAAGGAATGCCATCATAAATACATTTTCCTTATTCAAGTCATCTAATTCAAGTCAGTGTTGTTTGTCAATTTAAAATAAATACAGTTACTGTCCATATTGCCTTCTCCAGTCAAGTTTAGTAATGTGTAGGCTTCCACCTTTTTAGAGTGGTTTGACATCTTGACATATGGTATTCCTTCCAGAACATCATTCATTAGTCAGATGTGTGCTCATCATATGTAATGTGACAGAGGCCTTGAGTCTGCCAAGCTTCTGACACCATGTAGATTTGAGTATAATATAAATCAGTGATCAGTGGTGGTGTATCATTAAAAACAAGCAGATTTGAAATATCTAAAAAATAGATATAAGTGGAGATGTATCATATAGGTCAGTGGAAAAAGTGACAGTATGGTAGACCACTGTGCATCACCCCACTTGAGCACTGATTTGGATATATAAAAATAACCATGGAGCTGCAAAACAATCACAGCATACAAAAATATTTATTTCATTTATGATGTCCCGTCTTTCCTGTATCCGGAAACTGGGTGGAAAATTAACCATAGTCTTACACTCGCTATAACCCTAACCCAATGGTTCCCAAACTTTATCAGTTTGAGGCACCCTTATGTTCTTCATAATTTTCCAAGGCACTCCTAAGACAAAATAATTTCCCATTTTTTTACATTTATGATGTAATAACTATTAAGGTAAAGGCAGAAATACTTTTGATTGACCAGATTGACTTCAGGGCCTAAATTCACTAAGCAGGGAGTTTGCTGCGGAATTGAAAAGTTGGGATGTTGCCCATAGTAACCAATTAAATTCGAGCTCTCAGTTTCATTTTACGTACTGGAAAATGTGAGCTTGAATCTAATTGGTTGCTATGATTTTTCAAGAGTGGGCAAAACCATATTGAATTGCAGGGGAGGTATAATAAATGTCAGTGTTTGCTTGCAGGGAGAATACTTTATTGTTGCATGCTGCACACAGATACTGACCAGTGTTACTGTTACACTATTATTAGACTTGTGCTAAGAAATATCATCTCTCACCTGTAATACTGATTGCAATTAATCTTTCGATTGGAACAATTGCAAAAAATCTTTCGAAAGGAACAATTTATCTTATGGTGTATGCCCAGCTTTAGCCAAACCTTACCCAACCCATACCCTAGTTGTGACGTGGCTCTTAGTTCAGTAACTAGGTTCAGTAACAGAGGTGGTCAAAATATTTATGTACTGATATTTATTGAGGCTTGCAATACTTATATACCTATAGCTAAAAATTTTAGCTATTTTTATCTTCTTTTGGAAAAACATACACATCCAAAACCAAAACCCACAAGTGTGGTCTTGTCAAAACAAATCTAGAACATGGAGGAGGATTCAGCTGCAATGGATATACTGTAGGCAGAATAGTAAGCTCCATCTTTTACTTAAATATGATTGTATAGAATCAAGGTTACCTTGGCAATTTGGAAAGTCTCTAACAATAGTGGCTTTTAATATTTTTTGTCTTTCAAAAATAAGTTTTATTCAAGTGAGATCTGCATTAATACATATGGTTAATGCAATTATGTCCACTCTTGTAGTGTGAACCTGTATTCCTATTGTGCACCTTTACACAAAAGCCTGGGTACAGCAGGGATTTGACATCAGATACCTGAAGGCTCTGCATCTGGAGCGTCAATTGCAGTGGTAATGGAAGTCTGGATTTGCTTTAATATTATTATTGTGCCTAGTGCAACAGTAATGCCAGTGAAATTAGTGGTGAAATAGCGGTCAAAGGTAAATAACAGGTTATTGTATAGAGACTGTATAAGTTGTTGTACCTGGGATCAAGGAAGAGGCACAATTATACCTACTATACAAACTAGTGGTGTCCTGGAACTCACTTCACACTGTGACAGATGTGCAAGGATGAAAGGTAAGGGAATTGGGATGAAGCATTAATATATGTATTCTGTTTTGCTTTTGCAGAAGGTTTCAAAGGCAAATAACAAGAGCTGCAAATGATCTAAGAGATTAACTCAATGTCAATCTTAATGACTAATAACAATAAAAAAAATCCTGCTGTGCTACAGGATAGACATAATCAAAAGTATGTATTGCTTAAAAACATTTTTTTTTATTTTCATGTGATATGCTATGATGCCCAGTAACACAGAACGGTTATGAGTAATTATTATGTAACCAATATTGATACTCTATATCTTTCTACAGAGAAATAGCATCCAATCAGATTCAAGCTTTCTGTTTCATTTTACATACTGGAGAATGTAAGCACGAATCTGATTGGTTGCTATGGGCAACATCCCCACTTTTCAAACTTTCTGCAATCTCACCGCTTAGTAAATTTAGGCCTGATAGTCACTGCTGGCTATGTACTGTATCAGTGTGTACTATAGTTCTAGCTTTTCATGTTTCATCCCGCCTGCATGGAAACAGTTAAAACTGCTACTTGCGCTTAAGGTGTAAATAGGATTGATGCATCTATACATCAGGGTTGCTGACTCTCCCAGAATGTCCGGGAGACTCCCGGAAATCTGTGAGATCTCACGGACTCCTGGGAAGGCACCCTAATCTCCCGCTAAGGGGACATACTGCTAGTATTTTTTTTTAAACGATATTTGCCGCGATTGCGGCCGAAAAAGGGGCGGGGCTTAGCGGGGCCGGGCGGAGTTTGGGCGGACCGGGCGGAGTTTGGGCGGACTGGAGGCGGTGTTTGGGCTCACCCGGGGGCGGGGCTAATGTGTCCCGACCTCCGGTGTCCCTCTCATCCCCCCCAAGCCCTGCTGGTGTCCCTCTCNCCAAGCCCTGCTGGTGTCCCTCTCATCCCCCCCAAGCCCTGCTGGTGTCCCCCTCATCCCCGCAAGCCCTGTTTGAAAATCATTACAAAAAGCCACTGGTCCAGCCCCTTTGCGACGCTCGACCGGCCCATTGGCGTATCTGGGTCCGCTGCTTCTTTTCTCCCTGAAATGATTTTTAAAAAGTAGGCAACCCTGATGTACATAAATGCTATTTATAAATTTATTTACTTATTTATTTAATTCATTATTTTTGAATGAACATTCCAATGTTCTGAGATGCCAGAGATGCCAGATGCCACAGTACAAAACTCATACCCAGAATATATACCCCTGAGTTATGGAGTACATGTTATGCTGTATACTGTAAAAGATGAAGCATGTACGTCTTTTCATAGTAAAAATCTAAATATATGCTCACGTCAAATTATTGAGTATCAATGCATTACAAATTATATAAGTATATACATATAAGTAGATATTGCAATTAATTGATTAATTGATTAATCTATCAAAGATAGATAGATAGATAGATAGATAGATAGATAGATAGATAGATAGATAGATTTAAGTTATTAATCATGTTAAATCTTTTCCAAGTAGTATTTATTTGGTGAGGCTTACAAAAATTTAATTGAAGGTGTTGTTATATTTGTTAGTGAGAGATGTCTTGTCTCTATCTTAGAATTGTGATCAATAAGCTATCTTGCAAGGGCCATATTGCTTGCTTCCAGGTCAGTGCATTAAAGTACACAACATTTTTCTCAATCCAGGATTTCGCTCACAGTATTCGTACTTCAAATCATGACCTGTATTAGTGAACAATGTTTTAGAGGACATATTCAGTAATAGAACAAATGTTCAATAATATGAAGTGTATGCATATTTGACCTTTTTGACTTTCAAAAGAAAAAGTAAAAATAGTACAATTTCTAACTACAGTTTTTTTTGTGAAACTATGAAGTGAATTCTAACAATATCCCAAAAGGTTGTAAACATAAATTAATTACAGTTAGAAAACTATTTATGTAAAAATATTAATTAAAGTGTTAATTAAATATTAAAGTTTGATTGTAAATTCATAAAAATTAATTATTAATAATAAAGAGATATAATTTCATGTAGTAAAATATATTACATCACCAAGATAAATAAAAAGAGAGGATGGATTACCATGCATACATTTTCCCAAGGGTAATGTGGTGACACGAAGGTTAACTTTGGCCTCTCATTGCAAAATGTTCCCCCTTTGTGCATGTTCCGCTTGGCAACAATAACCACATATATGAGATGCTGTGGCTTATGACATACATAAATTAGCTTTTTTGTAGTTTGTTTTATGATTAACATATACAGTATAACACTAATTATATACTGAATCTATATTGGGTAAATTGTATTGTCTTGCACACCATAGACAGTGTTCTCCCCAGAAATGTATGAAAAAGTACCAGGGTGTTGTACAGGGTGTTATATATTTCCATTATGTCCTCTTATTTTTCATTGTATGTCCTTTGTACTCCTTTCTCTTCCCCTGTGTGCCACTAGCCAGTCTTTTTTTTCTCTCTTTCTATCCTCTATAACCCCCTTTTCTTATCATGATGGATACACCATGCACAATAAAGTACAGGGAGATACACTGAGGTAGACATTATGGTTTTCTATAAAAAAAAATATATATTTTGGCCCAAACGCCGATGGAAAGGGGCTGGGCATGGGTGGAGTCAGGGCAAAGCTTAGGTGCAGCTGTGGGACATAGAACCCGTTTCTAATTTATTTGAATCCCACCACTGCCTAAGGACCATGGTTGTGAACCCCTGATCTACACCTCTGTAAAAGTTTTGTGTTGCGTAAGTGCTGCAGAAAAAGGCCACATGCATAGAAAGGCAAAGTAAGAACTACAATCAGTCCTTATGTAATATCCAGGTTTCAACAGTAGTCTGCATATAGGCAAGGACATGCTGAAACATGAATATAGGGATCTTAATGTGGTCCCCACATTATTATTTCTGCAACTTCTGTGTTCGGGTATCTGAACACAAGATTTGCAGTTCTCTGGTCCAATATTATATAAATTGTTTTACTATAGTATCATTGGTACCTATTATTGGTTAATTTTTTCTTCCCTTAGTTGCTATGTTAATATTTTGGTATTTGATACATACATGTGATGTCTTTTTGTTGTCTGCATATAAAACAATAAAAACATTAAACATCACCCAAACACTACAATGTGATTAATATTTAGAAGCTGATCCTTATAAAATAAAATATTTTGCAGGAATGGAATTTTCCAAGTTAAGATTTCCAAGTTACATTTTCTCAATACCCTCCTCCCAGTACACCCCTTGCATATGACGCAAACACAGGGGCAAATTATGAATCCTGCATGCAGAAATTGCTTGATTTTAATACAACAGGATTAGGTCCATAGTTATTACAGACGAATGACTCTACAGCAACTATTTCTGCATCTAGTTCTGATTCTAGCTATAAACAAGTTTTTTTTGCATTTAATATACAAATGTAATTGTATATATGTATTTTATATGTATTTTAATATGCACCAAGCTATGAAAAGTCATTTAAATTCTTTAAATATTCACATTGTTAAACCTTTAACCTTTGTTGGCTTATCTTCAGATATTCACATAATTAAACCTTTAACCTTCATCAGCTTATTTTATGTACTGCTATATAGAAAAATTCTGCTGAATAACTTTTAAACATAAAAAAATGATCTACCTTTTTAACAAGAGCTAACACATTCAATAAGATTCTTTAACTTACGGGGCCTGATTTAAGTTTAACAGAAATGCCCAAACAGCACCTGAATGAATCATGGTGCAACATAATTAGTGCAAATAAATTAATTTATCCTTATGAACAAAGTCAAAATAGTTAATTTTTACATTAAAATGTACAGTTGAGCTAAAAAACTCTTTTCTTAACAAAAATGTGTTCTATCCAATAATTTAAAGCCGGACAATTTAGTAATTAAATAATAAAAATATTGTACAAAAAATATGTGTTTTTTAAAACATTTTTTTTATTTATTTACTAAATTTCCATTCATAAAAGCCGACAGTAAATGTTGGCTTTTATGACTGCAGCATCTTTTTAGCTTAGCGCAGGAATGAGGAGCATAGTGCCCCTCTCCCTGCACTAGATTCAGAGCTGCGCTTTTGAGCAGCTCTGAGATAAAGGGTCTTGGTGGCCGCTCGCTGTGGCTGCCAGAAACACTGAATTAGGTCCTACTTCACCATTCCTACATCACCAGCAGCCTATACATGTAATTAACATCAGTTTAAGATACATAAAAAAATACATATGGTCAAAATTCATCCTGCAGCCTGGTGTGATAAAGGGGTTAGGGGTTACTAGACTCACTCTGCCACCTGCTCGCAGTTCCCTGGTCCATGGTCTGCCATCAGACTCACCCTGTCATTTGCAGCAATTCTGCCAGTATTCAGTGGAGCTGCTGTCCTGTCTCATGGACCAGGTGCCTGGAATTACGTGGCTCATTATATAAAACTCAGGACATCTGCACTCCAGACATACAAATCAATCCTTCCAAGCACTTAGGGCTGGTTGATTGATGTCTATTCTTTAGTGGTGACTTTCTTGTGTACATTGTACTGTATGAACTTCACCTGCTTCCTGTTATCTGTATATATCCTTACAAGCCTAGGACCTGATTCATGGCTGAATCTCAGCAAGCCAGGTTGGCGCTGATGTTTGCCGATCTGTGCATGCATGGATAGGCTTTAAATTGCACGGATGCAAGAACAAAGCCTGCCGTGTCTGTGTGACTCTGCCATATTGTAATGAGAAAAGGGGGGTTCCTCTCCCTATTTCGCTGCGGCCACCAGAAACCCTGAATCATACCCCTAATGTGTATTTGGTGTATGTGTATCCTGACTTCAATCACTGCCTGCCAAGATCCACTTTTTCCATCATACTACTGTTCTCTCTGCCAGGGTTTCTTGAAATCCCTCCTCTGCACCTCCTAGCTTTATATAGTCTTCAGCATGGATTTTATTCTATTTAAACTTCTACCAATAAATTTAGTCTGCATCTCTAAAGCTGGGTACACATCAGCACAATACCCACGTTTAACAGATGATCAGCTGATTGAAAGATATCTTCTAAGGATCTGTGCCTGTAAACAATCCCAGAAACCTTTGCTGCAGTAATATACTGCAATTACTCATCCATGAGGATCATGTGTTCAGTACACACTGAGGTTTTCTGCAAACATATCATTTAGATATATTAGGAGCTCCTAACAATCAAATCAAACAACCATAGACTAAATCCATCCTGCAGCATGATCCAACACACTGAACAGATGTCTGCATAAGGCACTGTAAATCCTAGTTTACAAACCTTAAGGTAGGAATCTCCATGTGGCTTTCCTTATGGCCATAATGCAGGTTTCCACATTATTAGAGCCGCAAATCCTGGATTAGGCCCATCATTGTAACATTTTATGTGGTTCTTATACCAAATTGTGTTACAAACTAGACATACATATAGTATAAAAATTATATTATAGAGTATTCTCATTCCGACATTCAGTTTCATGGCATTGTATGTAATTTATGTCATACCCCCACAATATTGTTTGCCGAGCAATATGCTACATTATAAATAAAAGATAAAAAAAATAAACCGTTTACTTTAAGTGTTTAAAGGCAAATTATTTAATCTGAACCTGAACATCTTCCACTTTATCAGCACTCACATTGTAATGTGATAGTCTGAATTGGCTAAACTGTTAAATATTTAATTTAAAAGTGTATTTACAAAGAAAAAACAAGTGAATTTATCTGTCACTAAATCAAAATAAAACAATAAAAGTATAATGGAATTTTTAGAGCGGAATGCAAGTCAAGAAAATGTATTCTCTTAAGGTGCCATAAAAACAAGCTCTTATCTTACTTAGGAAGTGACTTTAGTGGAAGTAATGAAGTGACTCATTTCAGACCTGGATGAAAATGTTGAATTTTGATTGACAGGGTGCTACATTATATTTTCAATGTCAGCCTATGAAAGGCTGAGGTTGTATTGTGGTGGGGTGTATAAAAGAGTACTATGTTTGAGCATTGCAGTAACATTGTAAACATAATTTAACACATGCATAAAAAATTGGAAAAACAGTAAAAAAAACCAACCTATTTTTATTTATTATTTTTTTTCAAGACATTCCAAAATTCAAGTAGGTTTTGTAATTCTTCTCATGTCTCCTGATTTTCTTTCAACTGGAAGACTTGCTCAGTGGCACCAGTTTGTTAACACTGTCTGCTGAACACTGATGACTCTTGGTAACGAAAATGTATTGTTAAGTGAACTGTGGGAAAGGTAGATGAGCTTGCAGCTAATGCATTCTCAAAGCTGCACTGAATGAACAAAGCAGGTGAAAATAATAAAAAATTGAAAAGGGTTTAAGTGCTATTATTATTACTATGGGTAATTTTTTTCTCTGCCCTTTAAAAAACCCTACATCTTGAAGTTTCCAACTCACAAAGTATTGATAGCTTAATGCAATGCATCCAGTCCTTAAGAAATTATTTTTTCATTGTTACTTTGTCATTGTTCTATTGTCTATGATAACAGCAATTATAGTGTTGCCCTACAATCTATTTTTCTTTGTTATGGTTTATATTTAATTTATTTAAAATGTTTTTGCAAAGGTTTAGAAATGCTGACTTAATATTAGTGCAGTGTAAAACAGAAAATGGTGAAATATCACATGTGACAAAGACTAGTTTTAATAAAATTCTAGCTACAATGCAAACCAAAATATACAGATTTAATATCAGAAACCAACATTAAATGTAACACTTTACTCTATGTAAGTAATGCAATAGAATAGGATACCAAGACAATCCTAACTCACTACTGTAGTGTATGTAATTAGCTATATCTTTTCTGATGTTAGAATATGTATGGTGCTGGGCATAGACACAATAGCCTAGCATTATACCCCTTTCATCACCATTTTAAATTTAAATTATTATTATGTTATATGACAATATATTTATTAGCATAGGGAGGGAGACAATGGACCTGTTCCAGAGTTTGAGAGTGTGCAAGACGGATACGGACTGAGTCAAGCGATTCCAAACCATGCAAAGTAACTGTTTTCTGAATTGAGCTCAGCTGTCATTTTTCTGACTAGCGCATACAGATGTGCAGCTAAGGCTCCATACTTTTCATTGGTGTCTGTGTCTTTTGTCTTTTCCAGATTGTTTTATTCAGTCCTTGAATTAAATAGTTTATAAATGCGTAAAGGTTTGGAAGCACCACAGAACAGTGTTTCACTGACTTATAGTGAGCTTGTACAATGCTCTTTACAGTATCTTTTAAACATGTTTGTTGATGTTTGTGTGGGTTTTTTAGGGACCCATTTTTTACAAGCTGTGCAAATTCACTCATGTATTTTTTGGACTGTTTTTTTTTTATTTATAAAAAAATGTCTTGCTTTTACTAGCCAATTGTGCCTTTTCAGTCAGTGGGCCAGATTCAGATTTCCACTCATGACTTACACGCTCATGGGCAAAACTATGTTGAATTACAGGGGAGGTAAAATGAATGTCAGTGTTTGCATGCAGGGAGAATACTTTATTATTGCATGTTGCACACAGATACTGACCAGTGTTAAGCTGGCCATACACTATAAGATAAATTGTTCCAATCTGAGCATTTTTAAAGAGTGGGTAAAACCATGTGGAATTGCAGGGGAGGTAAAATTAATGTTAGTGTTTGCATGCAGGGATAATACTTTATTTTTGCATGTTGCACACAGATACTGACCAGCGTTTCTGTTACACTGTTATTAGACTTGTGCTGGAAACATCATCTGTCACCTGTAATACTGATTGCAATTAATTAAATTTTCCTCCCCTGCAATTCAACATGGTTTTACCCACTCTTGAAAAATGCTTAGATTGGAACAATTTATCTTATAGTGTATGGCCAGCTTTACTGTTACACTGTTATTAGACTTGTGCTAGAAAACATCATCTCTCACCTGTAATATTAATTGCAACTAATTCAATTTACTTTCCCTGCAATTCAACACTGTTTGTCCATGAGAGTGTTAAGCTGGTCATACACTATAAGATAAATTGTTCCAATCGAAAGATTTTTCAAAAGTGGGAAAAACCATGCACTTGGTAAAGGATGGATATATTAAAAAAATCGGGCTTCTGTTAGCATAATGGTTGAGGTTATGAAGACTATTTAAAATATAGTGGTCAGATGGGAAAGGTTCAGCACAATTAAGCAATGTAGTTCACACAACAAGTTCTTCGAGAAACTCACTTAATCATGCGGAATTTAACAAGCTTTTTTGTTGACAAAAGAATATTATATTATCTTCTGGTGTCAAGCGTCTGAAACTATTCTGTGCTACTTACTGATATACAATTAAGTCTAAAATAAAAACATATTGGTAATGTTATAAGAAGATTTATATGCATTTATATCAATGAACCAATGTTAGAGAAAGTGCTCCTCTATAAGTCTCTATAACCCTTTTGCTATCTGATATAAAGTATCCCTTAAAAAAAACTTGATGTTCAGGCACTGCTCATTTATAGAGAAAGAAAAAGTTGAGCATTTGAGGGAAAAAAAAGGTTACAAAAAAACTAAGCTCACGTCAAACTCTCAATGTTCATGCATGAATGGATGAATACACATTTTCACACATTCACATATCTATCTTTTTTTATAACATGGTTATGGTTCCTTTGTAACACAGTTCATCTGTAATAGCAGTTTCTATGAATTAAATGCAGTGTAATGAGCAATCCAAAAAGACATATGCAAGAAACTCAGTTTCAAATGACTGTGTCATTCATTTAAATATGCAGATATTTTGGGCTTGATTTATAATGCACCACCGATAGAAGTGTGCAGTAAAATTTGGATCATATTCTGAGTTGGAATCTATTTGGTTAAAAAAACACAGACTTATAGGACATGGTAAGCAGGCATATTCCCCAAAATGCATATTTATATGAGCGAAGGGGCGTATCTCTCATTTAAATATTTGGTTTTGCATGTGATGTGCCCTCCGCTTTCGTCCTGACCTTGCACCATGTCCTGACATGGTGCAAGTATAAACAGCAAGTAATTTTTAATGGTAAATGATCTGCTTTCAAAGTAATATACAAAAAAAAATATTGATGTATTTATATATAAAAAATATAGATTTAAAATGTTGTTTTGTGTGTTTTTTAATTATTATTGTTTAATAATTTTTTAAGCAATCATTTTATTCACAAAAAGCCGGAATAGTGGTGGTCGCTGTTGTATGCACGGCTACTGTTAAATAAAGTATGTAAATATATATTTTTTTTATGCTGGAAAACATAAAAAATTTATTAACATTATTTAAGCTTTTAATAGCCAAACACAGTGCCACAGCCAGCTCTATGCCTTTTTCTGAATGAATGAAGATATCAGCTGAAAGTGCAGAGGGTGCATCTGTAGAAGCTGATGCCTTTGTGCTTATGGCTCTGACTTCAGTAGGGAAGAGGAGCATAACGGATGCACCTTTTACCTGCGTGCAATTCTGAGGTGGATGTTACAGGTGAAACATTCAACCTCTGGGTCACCCGGACTGTGCGGCCGCTGAAAACTCTCAGGTCTCAGATGTGCCATCAAATGATTTTATTTATTTATTTCATTTGAATCATTTTAAAATGTGCATTAAATCATCTTTGTTGAGTGATTCCAATCATCATCATCATCACCTCATCTTAAATAATATATTATTTACCAATTATCTGAAAATTGCAAACAATATGTAATACAAACCTGTTAAATAAATTGTAGCCAATCATCCATCATTCTTTAATTGCTTTGTTATAAAATGACCATCCTCTATTATAGCAGTCTGGAGATAACATTGAAATAACATCATTTTATAAAATATTGTCTTTGGTAAAGCGAAACTAAACAAAAAGATGATGTAGTTTTTGATTTTGAACTGAAATCTCATTTTGTGTTTATATTGTATTAACTTTCACTCACGGAATCATTACAGATCAATAGACATTTGCTTGGGCATGTGTTGTGCTTTTTAGTGTTTATAATTTATTTCATTTATAACATTTCACCTTTTAAGTACTGTAACCTTTTTTTTATTATATTATGTTTGGAATGCAATTAAATTCATGTTTCTTATTTAATTTAGTATATCAGGTATGGGAAAAGGTGAAAGCAAACTTGTGCTCTGTAATGAAGTGAATCAATTAAACTTAATGTCAGTATTAACCATAATGTGTGTATACACAGATGATACAAATTATTCTATAACTTGATTATTGTTCAGAAACAGGTTCATTGACTAATGACATATCTTTTGACAATGTGTTTGCCACACGATGGCACCAATATAGAAAAACTTAACCATTGCTATAATTCCTTACCTGTTGCAGAAGATCTTCAGGGAGCTGCGGAGCAGAACTGTCGGGAACTGTAGCTGTTAGCAGCCATACTACTACATTCATAAAATTGGTTTTCTCAGCAGACACTGTTTCTAAATAGATACAGCTGACTTTTACCCTTCTCCTAAAATACCACTCTGCTCTACTTGGTTACATCCCTTGATAGATTTCATATATTAGAAAAATGATCAGCTCAAATATTTTTGTTAAATATTTGTGGTTTCCATTAAAAAGTTAAAAGAAAGAAACAGATGTAGCTACAGCAGAGCAAGTGGAGCACTGACTGAGCAAAAGGATCTCAAAGAACTGTGACATGTATAATCCAAGGGAGTATGGATGGCTAAATGATGAGAGATATGTAATGTACAGGGGACATAGACACAAATTCTGAGGACAGAGAGATGTAGAATTTAATAGGGGGTAGTGACTGAGATGTATAATATAAGGTGGGGGTATATTGTGAAAGGGGGCAGGTAGACAAATATTATGTAAGGCGGACATGAAGAGAAATGTGTACTCTGCACTCTATACTGATCCAGAGTTTTAGGAGCATGCATGAATACTCATGCTTGGCATGTACTAGCAAAATGTACATTTTTTTTAGGAACATGCACCTCTTGATATGAGGTAAGGAAAAGGCAGACTGTTGCCACGTAGTTGGAGTCGTATACAGTTGTATACTAGTGTATAAGTCCAACACAGTCTTTCAGTCTTCAATAAAAGTCCAAAAAACTCTTTTCCTGCTTGTCAAGGGCAGCTCCTGTGTATAAGTTCACTTGTCCCAGTGAATGAACTAGAAAGTATTTGAAAGAAGATAGAATCACAAGGCAACAATAATAGTGTAGTCATTTTTGCTTTGCGTAATAGGAATCAATGTGCCAATATAGATATAGTGCACATGAGAAACTTAGTATACTAATCCCCCAGAACCAACACTTCTTAGTGGATGAGTAGTAGTAGTAGGTAGTAGTAGTATAAGGCCTGAAAAAAAAACCAACTTGATGTTTAGAGTACTGCCTCTTTTGCTCAATTACTCAGGATTATTCCAATAAAATAATTAAACATAACATTTTTAATTATCCCTCAGGATTATTAAAAATGTTATTGGAATAATTATGATGCCTTGATTGAGCAAAGGTGGCAGAAGAGAACAGGCACTCCTCTGTTATATATCTTCAGTGTGTAGTAGACGGTATAATTGAGGGTCACTCTCTAGACTTATGCAGGTGCATAATGATACTATATATATAATGTTTGTGTATATACTGTATTTGATAAAAAAAATAACATATAGTGTTTTTTTTAGAGGTAATTTTACCACAGAATATGAACTGCTTCTATGACTTACCATCTGTGAGATGGTGTAAGCATATGGCAGATGCACAGGTTCGATGCCCAACGGCTCTGCCCAAGCCCTGCCCTTACTCCCACCCATGTCATGCCCTGACTCCACCCAAGCCCTGCCTCTTTCTATTGGGGATCGGCCAAAATGTAATTTTTATTTACAAAAAAACGAAAACAAAAGGGCCTACCAGTTTGTCCATTAACCCTCATAATTACTGATATTCAAAAATACATAAATAAGTTTATGTAAATGTTAAGAAGATAATAAAGCTAGGAATTATGCGCTTGCGCAGTACTGCAGAGAGTCCCAGCTGTTACCTGGATGCAGGGCAGAGATTAGTGCACATCGTTTGTGCAGCGTAACTATGTGCAGCTGGCATTCAATAGCAACTGGTTCCGAGAACCGTTACCAACATTAGGAAGCGGTTCTATAGATCCGGTGAGAACCTGCTGAATCCTACCACTGCTTATACTGCTACTACAAGTTTTCTCATTTTAATATAGTGGAACTCCCTGCTCCACTAGTGAAGAGCAGTCGGGTGCATGGGAAGATGGATGGACAGTAGTGGGCCCTAATCTATTAATTTTTATATTGATAAATAAATAAAGGAATTATGTTTTAAACTTTTATACAGTATGTGAACACACTATTGGTGTTTTAGTGCTTCTTATTAAGGGAACCACATTTGTCTTTCTTTGTTCGTACTTTGCACAACTGAGTGTATGAGGCTGGTTTCTTAGTAATGTAAAATAAGTGTAAGTGTAGACCTGAGCAAAGAACTGCTGAACTGTAATGCAAGGCAAAATGATACTGCGAGAGAAGAATTAGGGTTCAAAGGTGTAGTTTCCTAGCTCAATTCTAATTTACAGTATACTTTATGCAAAAGCAAAGTATCTTCCCAGCACACAAAACAATTAAAGAATGAAATGACATTTTAGGAGCAGCTCTGTCTCAGTCCATATATGTCTACATTTTCCTATCAGTTCACACTAAATTAGGTGTTTTCACCTCAGTTTAAATATACATCACTCTTTCTAATTTTCACTAGATCAAAAACTGCTCTCAAAATTTACCTTAAATAAAAGCCACCTTTCCTCAATAGCATCACTGGATCAGGTAATAGCTAATATCCTTGCCTTCTTCAATCTCTTCTTCATTGGTTATTTTGTATAACTGTATCCTTCTGCTCCAGAGTTTAATTAATAAGCTCATGTGTTCGTGCATCTACAAAATCCATTGAACTAAATAATACATATAAATATTATTTACTTGTAGACAGCAATATTGTATCAAACTGTTTCTTTTCATTACTTATTCAGTTAGAGTACTTGCTATTTCATATTAGAGGTTGTACAGGACACCTGAAGTTTAGAAAAGCTGTACTCTTTGAAAGTATTGCTACATTTTAATGAATTTAAAAACACTTTTGCCACGCTTAATCCTAAATATAATTAATCTTTGTTTGCTTTTTACTCTACAAATTTGCAATGCTAAAATATTGCTGAGAAATTGCAAAACAAATTGATGCTTCATCTTAAATTTATTCTCTCAGTATTCTCTCATTAGTCTTGCATTTTAAAACAGCACTTGATTCTGCAGTGGTCATAACAATAACATGTATTTACAATATTATCAATCACAGCATTCTAAATGTTGAGTAGAATTGAGATTATCTTCAACTGTATGATTTATGATTCATCCATAGTTTCAATACTTTTAACAAGCTTTCCCCAAAGTTGTCCTTATTACAGGAACTCGTTCTATGTTTCTATATATTCTTTATATATAGTTTCCATAATTATGGGTACATAGCTGACTGTCGTCCGTGTCAGCTGCTCTTGGTGGTGGGTCCTGGTGGGTAGGCTGGCCGCCCCAGGCTTGCTATTTCTTTTAGCAGCCCCAGGGCCGGATTAAAGACTACATGGGTCTGGGGCTGAAAATATTTAAGAGCCCATTGGAGTGAGCAAGACCAGTGACACAGCAGTGTGACTAGTATTGTGTGGGCATCAGTTACATGTGGGCCTATTCATCACACCTTACCCCTTCATCAAACTGTTCCCTTCTTTATCACACATAGTGTAAAGCACTGGTGTGCTGCAGTGCATTATGGTATATGGCAGTATCTGCCTGCCGTGTATGTAAATATTAGATGCAGGCCTGGGACTGTAGTCCCATCCGCCCCATTGTTAACCTGGTCCTGGGCGGCCCTACCCATATGTAAGAATTCGGGACCACTTTGAAAAGTTATACCCTTATACATAGGCTTATACAAACTTCTTAAAGCATCAGAGATACTTTCATACCTCAACTAAGAATAATTTCCATAATTTTCCAAAATTTGATATAGAGGTTTTTTTTTTACTGAGATTCGTTGCTGTGAATGTTTCTTGTTTGATATAGATACAGCCAACAGTTAAATGTTGGCTATTTATTTTTTGAGACTGTGTAATAAGTAGAAAATTTTATAAATGGAGTAGTTTGCACGTTCTGTCCCACTACAAAGAAATTAATTGCAGTTATGTATTATACATAAATATTAATATAACACAATTAATCATTAAACAAATAATGTTGTTAAAGTTGACAAGTAAACTGTTCACATGTGTGCATTAACAATACATCTGCACAGTAAGGTGTTGATTAAGACAGATGGAATGTCAAGTTTAAGCTGTTACTGTGAAGCATGTGATAGGTGTACAAATATAATAAATAAATAAATAAATAAACACTGTATATCAATAGAAACATAAAAACATAGAAAGTGATGGCAGATAAGAGCCACACGGCCCATCCAGTCTGCCCCATTGTGTATTTAAAACTATACCAACCCACATTTATCTGCTATTTTGTTTGAGACTCAGAATACCCTTTTATTTATCCCAAGCATGCTTAAACTGTTATGTAGTATTAGCCTCCACCACTTCCGATGGGAGGCTATTCCACTTATCCACTACCCTTTCAGTGAAGTCATTCTTTCTCACATTTCCCCTGAACCTACCACCCTCCAGTTTATACTCTCGCGTTCTACTACACCTCTCTTTCTATAAAAAATGCCATCCTCCTCCACCTGTTGACATCCCTCTCTCTTCTCTGCTCCGAGCTGGACATATTTGGTTGCTCTAGTCTTTCTTTATAATTTTTGTTGGTCATACCATGTACCATTTTGGTGGCTCTTCTTGGCACTTTCTTTAATTTATTTATGTCCTTCTGGAGATATGGCCTCCAGAACTGAACACAGTATTCTAGGTGAGGCCGCACCAATGTCCTATAGAGAGGCATTACTACTTCCCTCTTTCTGCTACTAATTCCTCTCCCTATGCAACCAAGCATCTCATTTGCCTTTATCATTGCTTTGTTACATTGCCCAGCTACCTTTAAGTCACATGAAATGGTGACCCCTACATCCCTTTCCTCTTCAGTGTTTTGTAATGGAATGCCATTAATGGTGTATTGAGCATTAGGGTTTTGCAGGATTTTGCATTAAACTGCAATTGCCACACTCTTGACCTTTCCTTCAGTCTACCTAGATCATCCACCATTTTTTTCACCCCTCCTGGTGTGTCTACCCTATTACATATCTTTGTGTCATCTGCAAAAAGGCATATTTTCCCCTGGATACCATGTGTAATGTCGCCAATAAATTAAATAGCACAGGTCCAAGTACAGATCCCTGGGGATCTACACTGATAACCCTACCATCCCCTGAATGGATTCCATTTACTATTTTGTAACCATGATATTATCCAATCGACTATTTTTGTTTTCAATCCAAGGTTTTCTAGCTTGTTTAACAGTCTGTGATGAGGCACTGTGTCAAAAGCCTTACTAAAATTTAGATAAGCTATGTCCACTACCCATGTGGTGAGTGTAAGATGTGCAAATATGCACATAAGGAAAAAAAGATTTTCACAAATTCAGACAAGTCTCAAAACTCACCTAAATTGAAATAGCGTATTTTTAGTGTATTCTCTGGAATGCACTAGAGATGTATTATTAATAAAATTATGAATCACACTATATCTAGGCACTTTGCACTTTTTCACAATTCTAAGACTGATTGCCTACAGATTAAAGCTATTGAATTTGTGGCCACAGATAATAGAGGTGGAGATCGTCTTAAACGGTTATCACAAAGAGAAAATTGTTGGATTGTAATTTTAAACAGACTGTCCCCTAGGGGTCTAAACAGGGGCTAGAAATTGCCCCCTTTCTTTAAACTTTAAAATTTCATATAAACATGAAACACGATACACTATCAGTTATTTATGTAGTGGACGTATAACTTTGATGCTATGCACAGTTTTGTTATGATAATAAATGTATATTGGTGATGTTACACAAATATGTATTTTCCCTTTTTTAATTAGAATTTTATTTGTGAAGATACTTGGATAGTTTTATCATAAAAACCGTTCCATATAACAATATCTTATTGTTAACTCATCATTCACCTGACTGACATTTTTAAAACATGGAGTGAATATGCCACCCACACCCCTGACGAAGTCCGTGAGCGATAAAACCCATAGGGGCAGCATCCTTTGAACTGTTTGGAGCCTACCTGTATCCTGTGTCCTGCCATTCGGTTTTTCACTACGAAGTGGAGATGAGTACAGTGCTATTCTACTGGTTTAACCCCTTTAAGACGCAGCCTATTTGGTCCCTAATGGCCTATTTTACAAATCTGACATGTGTCACTTTATGTGGTAATAACTTTTTAATGCTTTAACTTATCAAACTGATTCTGAGATTGTTTTTTCGTGACACATTAAGTTAGTGGTAAAATTTGGTTGATACAGTCTGTATTTTTTCGTGAAAAATGCGCAAATGTCATGAAAAATGCGAAAATTCTGCCATTTTCAAAATGTTACAATTTTTGCTTGTAACACAGATAGTCATACCACACAAAATAGTTAA
>JABWIB010000160.1:48293-65753 GCA_016617825.1 Platyplectrum ornatum | reverse complement strand
GGGTATAGTGAGCAGTTTGACCCCATTGATGTTTTGTAGTGTGATAATTTTTCTTGTCAGGGGGGCAGGGATTAACCTTTAATTTTTTTAACATTGACTTTTTTTTTACAGGTTTTCATTTATCAAAAGTTGGCATAGTACTCACGGTAGTTACTATGCGGGCTATCGTGAATGAAACTAATGTGAAAATCTATTTTTAGTTTCATTCACAAAAGCTGAACATAGTAACCGTCATGATTACTATGCCAGCTTTTGTATCAGGAGTTAAAAAAAAACACACACATGGACATGTACAGCGCTCGTCCTTACAGATCTTCCGCCCGCGCCGTATATATATACTGCGCAGGGTTGGAGGGATTAAATCTAAACGCTATTTGCCAAGAGACTAAAATGGTTTATATATATATATATATATATATATATATATATATATATATATAGTGACACAAGAAAATGAGCCCCACAAGGTGCAGTGACACTCTGTCCTCACCAATAAGCCTACCTTTTTTCAGGAGGTTCCTTTAACATGGGGCGCTTGTACTATATATACCTGGCAGAGGTGCTACCCTAGCACTGATTACAAATTCATACCAAGGTAACGAGAACAAATAAGTGCTAGTATGTATGGCGCACTCTAAAGGACAGTGTCCCCAATTTGATAATTTTTAATAAAAAGTAAAATACTACTTTTATTATGAATCATTAAAAAAGTTATTTTAAAATTAAAAATAAGAAAAGTAGGAAAATTCAAGAATTTAAAATACTGAACAGGAATCCCTCTATCATGTATGTACACTGTCCTTTAGAGTGCGCCATACATACTAGCACTTCTTTGTTCTCGTTACCTTGGTCTGAATATATATATATATATATATATATATATATATATATATATATATATATATATATATATATATAGCACGCATTGAAGTTCTGCTTGAGCCTAGTGCTCTACAACACCCTCTGACGATATCTCGCTGATGATAATTATTGGGTGAGCCAATCTATTGCTGACACTCTGAGGTTGAAGATAGGTGGTTGCCTGCCGATAACACGGCTGAGTCAACATATGCAGAGAAACTGATGGGTATTCCTGTGAACATTTGCTATATGCTTTTTTACCAAGAGTTTTTTTTATATTAGTTCTTGAACTGAACCTTTTATTGTGTTCTTATTATAAATAAAATATATTACACACTGAAGCACCCCATTTTACCTCTTTTCTATATGATATTTTTTCATAGAAAATAAAACTGGTCACATTAAAACCAGAGAAGATATGGAAAACTCTGAGAAAAGATGTATAAAAACTATGAGAACTTTTTTTATCTGCTACTGACATAAGATAAAGAGAACAAAGCATTAATAATGTGCCCAAACACCTTTTGGAATACACCTATAACAAGACAAATTGAGAGAGTAGAAAGCTGTTTTCACAAGATTAAAGAGCTAGAAAGCATAACCCTGACTTCACCACCCAGGAGGTTCAACTGACTGCATTCTTTGAAGTGTGAAAAGTGAAAGTCCCTAATCTGGAATCTGTTCTGGAATCCTTACCCACTTTTAATGAATACAAACTGAATAACGAAGAAGGTCAGTTATTATGAACAAGTCACAAAAAATGGATAATGCCTTTTTAAATTTGTTGAATGTATCGTTTATACAACTGACCCCTTTTAGATCTCATTTAATATATGTTTAACATTTGAGGGGTAAGAGAAATGATCACACCAAATATTTTGAAAATGCATACCTTCTAAACAGACGTCAAAGTACTGTATTAACAAAAAAGTATTAAAAGTATTTAAATGACTGTTTTAAATATGCCATTTTATGCATACTGAAATACTATTAACATATGATTAAATAAGATTGTTTGTTTTTAAATGTAGCAGAATGAATGTGTCGGCGTTGCTGAGAGCTTACTGATAGCAAGTATTATACACATGTGTATGTAAGGGCCTGCTACAATGCTACTTGATAATGAAATTAACAGAAGTACTGGTAACTAATTTTGCAGGATATGTATTCTGCCTGGTATATCCCGTTTAGGGTGCCTATGTGAAAACTTAAACTAAATCAGGAGCATGGAGGTTGGGCACAGGGTGTGTTTTATGCAAATTCTGCCTGAAGCCCTGCCCCCCGGAATGGCAAAATGGGCAAAATTCCGAGTGTGTTGCAACCCTGAACTAAATACGGCATGCACGGTTCTCTCTCTCCTCTATTAAATCAATATTTATTTATGAGCATTAACACTTTATCCTCTCTTTTCCAGAGATTTATACAGAAAGATTCATAGGGATATACTGTTGCTTATACTTAGATATACCTTATTCTATGTTCTAGGCTGGGACCATTGAGTGCAATCTAGGCAACTTTCTTAAAAACAGCCCCCTGTAATATTCAGTTAGGAAGGGCTGACTACCTTAGCACTAGCACTTTGGTAATTGGTACCAAAGCTACCAATATCAGACAAAAGCTTAGTTACTTTTCCACATATATTATAGGAGTAATTTATGGCTGGTGGAATTGTAATTTAAATTAAGGGCATATGCATAGTGCTTCCAAGCACATTATAATAGGGGAACTACAGTATATAGGCTGTTGTCATGCTCTTTATTTTCATCACTTTATTTCTCTTTCATTCTCACTACTATTAAATTATTTTAATTATACTTAGTATCCGTCGGATGTACTTAATAAAGATATGTGGATTTTAACCACATGGTTCCTTGTATAAAACCTATATGATATAGGAGTTAATAATTCACATCAGAGTGCACCCAGTAAAAAAAAAGAAATCTCTGTTTTGTTCTACGTATCTCTTTTTTCTATTAAAGTTTCCACTCAGACTCACATATACTTGGCATCATGGAATAGACTGTTTCCCAGTAAAAGTGGCTGCAGAAGATTTATTTTAAAGAAAAGCAAGTAGAAAAATGAATGTTAAATTGTTAACCTTCTTCACATACACTCTGATGTTATGCATTATACTGTACAGCAGTATAAATTACATTTTAATCTTAAAATGCTAACAAAAATACGACACATTGCTTTGTTTGAGTGAACTTGTTAAATCTTGGAAGCTTAATCATACTGTCTACCCTTAAAAATATCAAGTAACACAGACCTGATTACAACAAATACTGATGTTCTCATTATACATTGCCATCATTGCACAGTTCTTATTCAAGACACATAAATGTAGGTCAGGGCAGGCAGAATCACAATTTCTGTATTGCTAATGAAAGAAACCGAAATGCATAGAGTTCAGTCAAAATGAACATCAGGTAGCTCTAATCTACACAAAATTGAATCTAAATCATTAACCGTGTTGTATCATCCCTTCAATTTTGTCTTGATAGACAAATAAGAAAAAGGTTTGCAGTGGATCAATTTAAAACTGTTGGAAATACGATATTATATGGAGTTACAACAATTGCAGGTATTAAGATAAACATATCTTGAATTTTTATAGTCTGATAGTGCCATGGAGGTTGCATGCTAATGGCTCAATAGGATGATATTTTTAAGGTGATGTGCAGTATTAGAAAAAAGAGAAGTTTTGTAACACTTGAGTAGTTAATAATATAGTCAGCATATGATGACTCTGATAGTATAGGTACACTGGAATGGTGTATGTGAGAAGAAGTGTAAAAATCATTAGATAACTTTATGCTATATATGACTGACTGACTTACTAGTTACCAATTTTGTGCAAGATATTTGTGTTATTTACATGTTAAAAAATAATTAATAAATAAAAATAAGGCTGGCATAATAACAGTAGTACATTTTGATAAGTGGAATGTTATAACTTTATATAAAAGAATAAAATAATGTAGATACACGAAAGAAGCAACAACATACAGTATGTACAGTACCACATAACTCTTCATGCCTAAATAATTATTGACAATATGGAAACAGAGGGTAAGAATATTTCACACCTGATCAGGTTTTCCACATTGGGAGCACACATCTGCTGTTTCTACTGTGGGTATGTTATCCAGCGCTGTGCCTTTTGCTCTAGGATATAAAGAAAAGGTACAATCTCAAATAGATGTGTATAGTCATTATAGACCTTGGATCCACCACATACCTTATAGTTAGGGTTGCCACCAGGCCTGTAAACTACCGGCCTGCCCGGTAATTTTGCCAGGAGGTCGGTGCCGGTATTTTTTTTTAGTAATAGTAATTGCCGGTAATTTCTTGCAAAATTATCCCCGCCCAACAACCCAATATTGACTCTGCCTTTTGAAACCCATATTTGTGCCATTGGAAAAAACAAAGGTCATGTGTAATGCTGTTAACTGAAAAAGAAAAAAATATTTACAATAGATGATTGTTGTTGAATGCTTTTGTGCCCTTTTATAGTAGTTAAGGTTCAAGCATTACAATAAAGTCTAAACAGGTTAATGGTTAAGCAGATGTATGTGAGTGTGAGTGTGTGTGTGTGTGTGTGTGTGTGTGTGTATATGTGTGTATGATATTGCAAATGAAGGAGGATTGGCAAATATTAAACTGTGCAAGCAGAAGCAGAATTTAGAGGTGACATTTATAGCTCAATGCTAACTTGGAGATTGTGGACCTGTTCCAGAGTAGCACATGCATGTCAATTACCAGTTCTAACAAGGCAGTGAAATAAAATAATCCATTTAACTATTCTCTGTGTAAATAAGGTCACCATCATAACAGACAAAGGATCGCAGTTGAACTGAAACCATTTTGGAAGTGTGCATATATCGTTACAAAATAAATATGCAATATCACATAATATATATAATAATTACATGCGTAGATTATAACTTGTGAAAAATGACCCTGCAAATAACAAATGTTTGTGCATATAACATCTTCCAGTATGAGCTTCTATCAAGTTACAGTTGCGTGGGAAAGAAGTATGTGAAAAATATCACTAAAATCAGAGCACCGATTGTATTTAATTAGAACAATTTGCAGATATTTTAATTTTTATAATAACTATTTTCCTTTCAGAATCCTCAGAGACCGGAACGATGCCACATGTCTGCATGTCCTCCTAATCAGAACAAAGAGCAAGGAACGGCACCAATCAACACTGAGGACAGAGGCCACCTGGCAATAATGGACCAATATAGAGGACCAGTGATCGATGCATCCCTTTTGAACTCAACTGTATAAAACAGAATGTCTGTAAAGGTAACAGTTTGCAGTGACTCTGCCTGGGTCTGCACAGATCCGCTGCTGTGACCAGGATTGTCTCTTTCATTAACTGCATCCCTGGCGAATAGAATATTGAATTTGAAAAGCAACTGCCGGATTGGAGTCTCTTTCTCTTCTTTCATTGTTGGGTAAATTGCATTGTGCTTACACGGTGCACCTTTTGAGTATGTACGCATTGTGCTTATTGGTTGCGCATACTTGAAGTTTATTATCATCAGCAAAGTATTGCTAGTATAGAAGGGCAAATTAATATCTGGATCTGATCCTGCAGATCAAGGTTTGCTTTTTCCCAGGTTTACACATTTTTACCCTTACACCCAAACTCTGAATCAGCTTCAATGTGCAAAAATAATCTGGATTAATTCCTATGTGTTTTAATTTAAGCATATTATGAATAGCTGTTCATAAGACATGTAACAAGTCTACTGATTCTTTGTGATGAGTTTAATGTTCATGATTTTAAAGCAATGCAAAATGATCATTACTAAGTAACAGGCAGATTTATTTAGTGTCAACGCAACTGGAAATGTGGTACTGATCATTTTATCACTCTTTTAGTATTACTTGCCCAAGGCACAGCTCCACACAGAGACACATTTTGTAGTAAACCATGCAAATGCAACTAAGGTAGCCAAAAGCAACTTTTGTCATTTCGTGTGAATAAAATGAAATGTGTGGCATTATCATGAAAATTATGGAAGATCATAGTAGAATGATTAAGTCTTACATATTGCAACTTAAATAAGATTGTGCTGTTATGGATTAAATTGATTACTTTTATAATGCTTTCTTTTTAAGGCAAACTGTAATATTCTAATTAAAGATGATGTGATGGTAGTTAGTAGACTTAAACAGTGGAAGAAAAATGGAAAATGGAAAAACAGAATTGAAAGGTTGTGTTTCTTAGTTAAACTTTATATTAAAAGTTGGCCACCTGCAGGTCTCCAGGTGTTGTCAAACTACTAGTCACTTTTGTCAAACTACTGATCACTTTTCCCACATTTTCTTATGTTGCAGCCTTACTCCAAAATTAAATAGATTTTCTTCCTCACAATGCACAATGCCAATGTAGAGATTTTTGATCACTCGAATCACTTGTACATAAGTACTTTGCTCAGCATTTTGTTGATGCACATTTGGCACCAATTACAGCCTCACATATTTTTGAATATGATGCCACAAGTTTGGCACACCTATCTTTGGGCAGTTTCACCCATTCCTCTTTGCAGCACCTTTCAAGCTCCATCAGGACTGATGAGAAGCGTCAATGCACAGCCAATTTTAGATCTCCCTGGTGTGTGGCAAATCATCAGTCCAAGGTTTGGTGTATAGTGGTTGTACCCCCGTCCCCTTCCTGAGATCAGAAGGTTAATCATAAACTGGATAAAAAGTTTTCAGATTTGCAGTCCTTATCAGCTACTATCTCTTAGGTATCTTCCAATACTACATGTGTTATGTATCTAGAAAAGCGAGTCAGTGACTATGAGGATACTACATTTAAGCTTCAAAGCACTGTATTCACCCAACCCAAGCTCATTTCTGCCCTCATGGATAAGGTGGATGATATTGAAAATCACCATAGACACAGTAATTTGCATTTCTTTGGTATACACAAATCTGTTTGGGATGTTGATGAACTCTTTGTCAGCAGGATATTCCTAACCTTATTGTGGACAAAGATTTTAATGCAGGGGCGGGCTGGCACAGGTGGCAGGATGCCGAAGTGCCATTTGTGGATCAGGGCCGCAGCCACACATGAGCCTGTCTGCTGATTAGCATGTGTAGATGTTCAGAGCAACTATCTGGAAGCCATCCGGTGCTTGCTTTAAACAGCCGCACATTCCAATCAGCAGACTGGCTCATGTGCGTCTGGCATTAGTAAATATGGGAAATGTGACTGTCACTTCCATCCGCCGGGGTCATGGAGGACCCCTTGTTCTGCATCCGCCTCCCTCTTATGATCCATGTAAGTTACTTTTTTGTAATATATATATATATATATATATATATATATATATATGTATATTTTGTGTCAGAGTCACTGGATTTGTGCGTGAAGGGAGATTTATTTCCCCAGATTGCTTGCATGTTCTAAGCCCGAGGGAGAATGATTGTGTGTTTCAAATAGGGAAATACTTCCCAACAGTTCATCAGCTTTTGGTAAAAGCTGGTAAGGGTCTCTGGGGTGTATATTTGGAAGTGAGGGAGGGTCCACCATCCATGAGGACCAGTCCAGGTCTTTTGAGCTGTCTGCCTGCTGCCAGACTAATTAGGCTGACACCTGGTAGCTGAAAGTAAAAGGCTCCAGGTAACGCAGACTTTGATTTCACTGTCCA
Organism: Platyplectrum ornatum; assembly: GCA_016617825.1. NCBI lineage: Eukaryota > Metazoa > Chordata > Amphibia > Anura > Limnodynastidae > Platyplectrum > Platyplectrum ornatum. The sequence goes on along the minus strand of JABWIB010000160.1, from coordinate 58,212 downwards.
GGGAAGGACAGCACAGGTGGGGTTTGTGATTAAAACCCTGGATCACCTCTAGTTGCTGGTGCTACATAATTTGTTGTTTGTGATATTCAGGAGAGACCTGTGTTTTAGTTAGTGCTGGATAGGCAAAAAGTAAACAGGTGTTTATTTTGTTCTTCTACATTTATTTCCTGCTGGATAAAACTGGCTGAGGTCAGTTGTACCACAAACCCTGGTGTTGGTGTCGAATCTCTGCTGAAAATCCCCTCCCACTCACAATTGGTGGAAAATACGGACATGAAAGCAGAAGAATCTGCCCCTGTGACTGTGTCTAAGAAAAGTGTGCTGAAAGACTGCTACAGGAGGAAAAGTTCAATTTTATAGTTTTAGGAACAGACACCTTTTTTTTCCTTGTGGAATAAATCTGGTATCCAGTGAGTTCCCAGGGGTGCTGACAGTGCATGCTGATAAAACCAAAGTTTGCCTATAAGACAGAATGGAGGACGTAGACGGAGCAGTGGGCAAGCCTGGTGGCATCTTTCCTGTTTGGAGAGCCACAAAAGGCCTATTTTGATATAAACCTGGTGGATGCTAAGGACTATTAGTACTATGAGAGAGAGCCTCACGTGACTGGGAGTTACTAAATTTGTTCATGCCCAGAGGGTGCACCGCTAGAAGTACCAGCCAGACAAGCCTCCCCACTCCCAAATGCATGACCTCGTCCATCTAACCACCAAGTAGCTACAACCAGAGACTCTCTCCACAGAACTGCCACAAAGATCTTATATGTTTACATTCCATCTGCAGCATTATTAGTTCCATTAATTCCCGGCAACAATCCTTTCTAAAGTTTCCATTTAAACTTTTATTGAGTTTTTAGAATTGTCTGTAGCTTACTGCTAAAGTAATGTATTAGAATGAATCATGATAAAGTTGTCAATGTATTTACGGCATTACTTTTAAGCTTGACCTGTTTCAGTTCACTCATGCTTTGATGTGCAACTGGTTACTTGACTGCTCATTGTGACTAAAAGATATGTTACTTTCTAGCGGCCACCTATCTAGCAGAGGGTGTTTGAAAATCTTGCACTTGCCTCTGAATGCCAAAAAAGAATGCATTATTTACACTGAATATAAAGATTCTTTCTTCTGTTTAAGTCATTTTGTTTAAAATATTCAAATACTTACTGTATCTTATTTTTTAAACACTGAATTGAAAAAATATACATAATTGTTACATTCTATTAATACAAAAATAATTTACAATAGTCATAAAACCATGGCTTTCCCCAAGGAGTTGATGGAAAAGCAAAAAATTCACTTCAATAAGTTCACTTCTATTATGTTCTATGTTTTCATACTGCCACTTTTAATTTCAACTTTGACCACTGTCCAAAAATTCACATTGCCCAATATAATCATGAACATGCCATTCATATTGCAGCATCATGTAAAGTCAAGTATGATTCATTTAATTAAAATATGTTAATAATTTAATATTAAATATTCTCAAATACAACCCATCCAAATGTGACCAAATGAAAGAAAACCATATCAATTACTCTAAATATGAGATTTTTTCTATAATTAGACAAACTGTGTATTTATGTAGGTAATCTTAAGACAAGTTAAACATTCATATTTCTAAAATAATTCTTTCACTATACTGAACAAACCTATATTTAACAAATATACAACACAGCCTTCTGTATATTTAATAAAATTTCCAGAGACTCTTTGTTAATGATTTTTTGTAAAGAATGTGTAGGGAAACATTTCAAATAAATTTTCATTTCACTAAATGCTAGCTATGATTGACATGAATACAATTTAGAATGGACTAACTTCAAAATGAAATAACTTTGATACATGATTCCATAATGACTGCATTATGGAATTATTCAATAATTTAAAAGGAGAATTATTTTTATCTGGTACAGCTTACATTCATGAGAAAAGAAGTGCACATTGCCAAATAAAATAAAAAACAGTATGAATGAGTATGAATTAAATATATATATATATATATATATATATATATATATATATATATATATATAGTCCAAAAATACTGTCACTCCCAAAAAAGAAAGGGTACTTTACGTAAGGTGCTCCTTAAACGTGAATGCAGGAAAGCTTGTGAAGGGCACTCCAGGACGCTGATAAGCCATATGTCATAACTTCATGTCCACTGCACATCAAAATACAAGCAGACCGGAACTCAATTATAAAAAGCAGCTCAAATGGAGCTGTTCATTGAGTCCTTTAGGTGCCAGGGTGTCAAGTCTATAGATCCACTGGCACTCTCTTCTTAATAGCAAAGTGTACTCTCAGATGGTCCGGATCAAGAGGATCAACAATACCCCTGGACTAGCAAACGAACAACTTGATGCCATTGAGAAAAACACCTAAAGGACTCAATGAACAGCTCCATTTGAGCTGCTTTTTATAATTGAGTTCCGGTCTGCTTATATTTTGATGTGCAGTATGGACATGAAGTTATGACATATGGCTGCACTCTTTGCAGCACTGGCAACCTTTGATGTCTGATAGTAACTGTATATCTGATATCTGACTATTTCTTTTATCTGTCTCAATTGTTTGGTTTCATCTCTTTATTGGGAGTGCCGTGACATGCTTATGACTTGACTTAAGTGCTCTTTCTTACATGCCTATTAAGAGTGTATTTATTGTAACTGTCAGCTTTACCGTATGTTATTGTTCTATTTGATCTTTTAGGATGCTTACTTTAGTGCACGTTTGCCTCATGGGGCTAGCTGGTTTAACATTTGGCTACTGGTTTGCTGTTCGCGCCCTAGGATTAACAGTTTTGTGTAATGTAGTACGGGTGTATGTGTTCTACATTTCGTTATGGTTAATTGGGATATATTTGGTTTAGTTCTTGATTTTGAGCCACTAATGATTGATACCCTGGTTGTAGTTGGTTGTTTTTAATTACTGGGTTACCTTGGTTACCGGACGCCGATGACGTCAGCGCCCAGTACCGCCTCCCCCACTGGCTTCCGGACTCGTTCCCTCCTGGGGGTTGGGCTGGACAGCGCAAGACAGAGGCTTTGACAGGTAAGGTAACCATGTGCTTTTATCTTATATATACTGAGCGTTCATACGATTCTGTAAATTGTATTACTGTCACTGTTAACTGTATTGCGGTTGGCCCTGAGGAAAATCGCAGAGATGGCGTTTGAAACGTTGGCCTATGTTACAACTGCTTAAAAATGAACTTTGCATCAATAAAGGATTAACTTCTATGAACTAAGATACCGGTTTATCAGCGTCCTGGAGTGCCCTTCACAAGCTTTCCTATATATATATATATATATATATATATATATATATATATATATATGCAAGAAAATAATTACTATTATTACAATTTAGAAGCACAAAAATATTTGATGATCGTATACAAGTTTATTCAATTATTGAACAATTTCCAGGATTAAAATTATGAAAAACAGCATCAATCACATATAGGGGTATATTTACTAAGCAGAGAGATTGCAGTGAAATTCGAATTTGGGGAAGTTGCCCATGGCAACCAACCAGATTTGAGTTCACATTCTCCAGAGTGTAAAATGAAACTGAGAGCTCAAATCTGATTGGTTGCCATGGGCAACTTCCCCAAATTCGAATTTCACTGCAATCTCCCTGCTTAGTAAATATACCCCATAGTGTGATATTAAATTGTCATACAGCCTCTCCACCTATTTATAGTGATATAGGTGAAGGGAAAGACAGTGAGGATTATTAAATCCCATTCAGTACCTATACTGTCTATGATGGTTCACATTACTTATGGAGATCAGGCATATACTCTTATTAACATTTAGATATTGGTGCAAAATTGTATAACTTAATAAAAAGAAGTAAATTGGGGCTGTCATAGAAGCTATATCTTTTTAAATGTAAAATCACTGGATTCTATCTTTAATCACTATTTTCTTATTATGTTTAAACATTATTTAGCTGGTAATGAGACTCATCCATTAAAAAAGTTTTTTAAATGTATTGAATAAAATGTAATTTTACATTTGCATGGTATATCTCTGGGGGTTATCCAGGAATGGGGATTGAGTGCACTCACAAAAGAACCTCTGTTTTCTTGTGATTTACCTATTGTATTCAGGTTCGGGTTAGCACCGCTCTCAAGAAATTATAAAGTGACAATAGAAGAGTATACCATAATCCTGATTACAATTTGAGAAGTTTATATATGTAAATTATATATTAGAGTGCAGGTCTATATCTTTTTGTTGTGTGAAATATCCAGATATTCAATATTATATAAACCCTAATACTACTGGTAATTTAACTTGGATGGAAAATAGGAGAATTGGTTTTAACAATTTGTATGGTTGATAATAGTAACAAAGTTAATGAAGTGTCGTCTGAAAAATTATGTTAGTCCTCCAGAAGATAGTGATTATAGATAAAGTATTCAGCGTTTAGACACCTGTAATAAAAATCACTAGAAAAGTACTTATAGTGACGGTAACGGTCAATTGATAATTCTCTTCATATAGACCGTGTAGTGATTATAACCATTTACAACTGTGTCCACAAAGATTCAAATGGCACAAATGATTGATGTATATATGCGATCTTTATAATAGAGGTAGCAGAGTATGCCAGTAATAATCACACAATCAAGCTTTTAGATAATGTTTGTATAGAGTGCCAATGGGCTGTCTTCCATGGTTTGCTTCAATACAGCCGATGGATAATTACACCATATCCTTATCTTCTGGTAAACTTTCACTTATGCCGTAAGTTACAGTATCTAACAGCAATGTAAGTGCATGGAGGATCTTTAAATATTGTATGTACGTACATTGCTCTTGATTGCTCTTCTCATGGCCCCCTCTCTTTTCTCCCTCTCTGTCTTATGCCCCTTCTCTTGCTCTCTGTCACATGCCTCCTACACACTCAATCTCTTGCCTCTGTCTCTCCCTCGCTCACATGACTCTCTCCCACTCCTTTCTGTTTCCCACACCCGCTCTCTCTCTCTCTGTCTGATGTCTGTCCCTATCTCTGTCTCCCCTCACTCTCAGTACTCACCTGCTCCTGGCATATGAGACAGTTCACCATAACAACAGGGAACATGCTGACATTTGCTGGTTACAATTTCTCCCCTGCGCGCCACATCCCATACTTGAAATATTTAAAACATAAAACATTGAGCTCGACTAGGGACAGGTCAACATGCTAAATTCATTGCTTTGTGTTCAAGACAAACAAAAAAGCTTGCTAATTTCATGACAGGCACGAAATGTGTCACAAAACTTTTAGAATGGTATTCTAAAGGATTATGTTGATTCATCAAACTGCAGACTACCTAGTTCTAAACACAAATGTTGAAATGTTTTTTCATATTTTAGGTTATGTTTTTCCAAAATTAATCTTATATATAAAAAAACATATTAAGAACTTTCAATTTAAATACATTTAGAAATTATATATATATATATATAATATATATATAAAAAAACATATTAAGAACTTTCAATTTAAATACATTTAGAAATCTACTACCTTAATCAATAATCTTTGGTGTATTAAACAGGAATTGTTGAAAAAAAATTTCATATAAATATGTTGGTTGAGAGGGGCCATACCTGATTTGTCACATCACTTAACAATATTAGTTTTGAGGTCACATAGGTGACCCCTTTCCCATGAAAGGATAGAATCCTCCTAGTAGCTGCAGCTGGGAGCAAAATAAATAAATAAATGAATAGCAATTAGTAAAGGATCTGTCGCGAGATCCAGCGCAAAAAACAGATCTGACGCTGAGGCAATCTACGAGCCGTGTCAGCTCAGTACTCGGGTAAGGTAAATTCGGGTAGGTTCAGTTTCATGTAAACCAAACCCGCTTATCTCTAATCCAGAGTTATATGTTTCTGCAGATGACACATAAGGGAAAAATGACATAGTGAATCTCTCACAAGCTAAATGAGTAGAGGCTGCGGTTTGTACAGTTGCAGTCACTGACAGTTTCTTATAAATCTAAATAAACCCCATTTAAATAATTTGTTATGGCAAAGCATAGTAACAGTTTTCTGTTATTAATCTTGTGTAATATATATATAAATATATTTATTTTTAAAAGAAAAATCTTTACATTATTTTACACACAAAATTAATTAGAAAAGTAACACATTATTATTATTATATTATATATTATATTTTTTCTTACAAAAATGATCATTTTTCCAATTGACAAGGTATATGAGTCTGAATCACAGGCAGCGAAACCATTTTCTCATATAAATTCATTCATTTGTTTTGTTCCTGGAAATCTCCAAGAAATATTTGGAGAACAGATCTGTAAATAGTATACACAATATGCACATTTTATTACATAAATGTAACGTGATATGTAACCATCAACAGGTTTATTTACTTTGCATACTTCGCATGTACCATAATACACAGGACTAACACTAATTACTTCATTAATTGAATTATCTAGTGACTTTTCCTCAGTGATTTTTCTTGTTTGTAAGAAAATATTAATATTTCTTTAATTACTGTATTTGCTGGCATATAAGACTAATTTTCAGCTCCGAAAAACATTCCTCTACGTGGGGGGGTCGTCTTATACACAGGGTATCTTTTCCTGAGGTAANAAACATCCAATGCTCCATAGATAACAACTAGCTGTATACATGGTCCTATGGTGGTTATCTATAGAGCATTAGATGTTTATTACCTCAGAGATACCCTGTGACCCCAGAGTGCAGTGAAAGAATGAACTCTCAGACACATCCTCCCCCCTCCTCTCTAGACAAAATGTCAGTGCAACAGGGGATCATACAGCAGGGATCAAACAGCAGGGATCATACAGCAGGGATCATACAGCAAGGGATCATACAGCAGGGGTTCATACAGCAAGGGATCATGACAAACTCTATATTTTGAGTGGAAATGTTGGGGGGTCGTCTTATACACCCAGTCGTCTTATACGCCGGCAAATACGGTATTCATTTTGTGATATTAAAGGAAGACTTTTTGCTTTAAAATATGTATCAGTGCTACACAAACATTGTACGTAAGAAATACATGAAACATCTTTTTTTGCTTTCTTTGTGACTTTGTCTATGAAATATTTCAAGCCCAGAAGGAGGTTAATCTGTATCAGAAGAAGGTATTCATACTTTAACAACCATTCTTGCCTCCAGACTAGGCTACTTCATTAGCCTTATGTTGTACAGTATAGTCACCTGTTGTATTGGCTGTGTAGCTCAGGCTATGTAATGTGTGCTTTTTTGATAAATCCTTTCACACTGAATGCTTTTATGAACTCAAGGGATTAAGCATTTGAAAATATATGTGATTGTTTCAGAAGTGTAAAAGCTGAGATAAGATACTGTTGAANATTTATTTAAAAAAAAAAAAAAACACAAAAAGGAACTTTATTCTGGGTTTAATTTAGGATAAAAGAGCACTAGAGAATAAGCTGCTACAAAGGTGAAGGTATTTTAAGAATGGATAATATAAAAATACAAAAGGGAATTCTAAACAAATCAAATGTTGCATTGACAACCAGCAACAAAAGGGAATAAAAGATTAATTTGGTATAAACTTTATAATACACCTCAGAAGTTCTATTAGCAGTTTCAATATTAGCTTTTTACGTCATTTTTAATTTAAAGAGACGTTAATCTCACATTATATGTTTAATAATTATTTGACATCAATTTATCTTTTTGTCAGATTCTGAAAAGCAGTTAAACACTTTTTATTTGAAGAATAAAATATTTTTCTTATATTTTTCATATACTGCTATAAACCATGTTTTTTTTAAATTTATATTCTCTCCACAATTTGTGATGGGCCTTTATATACAGTAGGTTAACCACACAGAAGAGATTAGGTTAAATTCAAATTAAAGTGTTTAGAATGTTAACTAAACAACTGTCACCAAGAGTGCAAGCATCAGCTTATAATTTGTACTATAAACATAGTTTTCTGCTATTTATGACATTGAATGTATTGGCCTAAATTTACTAAACTGCTTGATTGGAAAAGTAGAGATGTTGCCAACAGCAACCAATCAGATTCAAGCTCACATTCTCCAGTATGTAAAATGAAACTGAGAGTTTCAATCTGATTGGTTAGTCAGTCACAATGATACTCAAGTATTTGCAGGAAATTGTTCCTGCAAACAATTTCCCGACCACTAATTTTCTATATATTTATGCATAAAATTGTAAAATGAACTAATAAAAAGAATGTTATGAGCAGATGCCAAATCTTCATTTTTCAGATTTCCTTAATCTGAAGTGATACAGTAAACTTTACATTTTGGATGAGGGGAGAGGTGATTGAAATCTGACCCATGGCATCATGTGTGTTGTAACTCGTACTACCTGCCCACTGCAGTTTTGGCCAACGCTATGGAGGCTTCTTGGCCCTCTTGTGCTAGCTCCAGGTGTCAGGCAAAGTGTATCACCATCATCAGGCACTTTCTGCTCAAACCTATAAGACACACCTCAAGTCTCTGTTATGCATAACAGAGGCCTGATTAGGACACCTGCCATTCTCCCAAAAGGATGAAGGAACTTTACAGGTGTGTAAACTTCCACCATATTAGTAGCTGGCGAAACTCCTGGGCTGTAACTAGCACCATCGCATTAAAAGTGCTCCAGAGCAACTCCCTAGTAAAGTAATCGACCAAGCCAAATCCTTAATTTATCTACCAAATCTGGCAGTCAGCCTAATATGGAACTTATGCAGGGACTTGGCAGGAACTCTGACTTAGAATTTTGGGAAATATACAAAGTGCTGAGAGAAAAACACACTTCAACAACTAGGAGACAGACATCTGAGCACTGCTCACACATTTTATCCAGGGTTGCTGATTCTCCTGGAGACTCACTAATCTTACCAATCAAGTACCCTGGGAGAGTTGTCAAAGCCCCGACCATCAATAGCTGCTCAAGGGTCAGGACTTCTACATCCAGGGAGATAGTAATTATTAGTCGGAAACACTGATTTCACCTTGCTTTTCACCTGAACTTTGTGACGAACGTAGAAAATTAAAATTCAGCTTTTAAATCTTCTGTTTATGCCTCATTCTCTCATCCTCCGTTTCTATAAACAGGACTCTGGTATGCCTTATCATCTGGACAACAGGCAAATATAAATAATAATAATAATAATAATAATAACAACATAACTGTTAACAATAACTAAAATAATAAAATAGCAATTGTAGAAATTATCTAAATTACATGAATCATCATGATCACTATTGATTATGGGAATATGGTAAAAATACACTGTTCTTAATGTATACCGTTTAAAATAACATAACAGATGGCAGATTTTATATTTTAATATTTCCAGTACTTTTTTAAAATTTTATATCTAGGCTGCTGCCATTACTGCTTCTGCAGGCAAAGAAAAAAAAAACAAATGTGACATATGGCATTGCTATGTGTAGTATAAAATATATTGTTGCATACACATGTGAATTAATATTATGTAGGCTCAAGAGGCAAGTGATAAAATATAATCTTAACATCAATTTGAATTTTGTCACTGTGTATATAGTTTTGATAATGTTCAGACAGATACACTTTTCTTGTCATTTTATTCATTTATTAAAACTCAAATGATTTATTTTATATTAAAGTGATTAGTAGTCATCTGCTAGATAACTGTTTGGGAAGGGAGGTATGTTTCTCCCAGGCTGCTGGCCTGCACATTTTAAAACCTCATGGAAGATGTTTGTTTGCTTTTGGGAAATGTCTTTCCCAAAAGTATTTTTGGCTGGTGGTAATAGCCGGCATAAGGTTCCTTGAGGCGGATGGTAGGAAGAGAGGGAGGGCCCACCATCCACAAGGCCAGTCCTGGTCTTGAAGCCTGTGTAGGCCTAATCAGGTGTGCACCTGTGCAGTCCCTTTAATTGGTGTGT
>JABWIB010000160.1:29834-46908 GCA_016617825.1 Platyplectrum ornatum | reverse complement strand
TAATCTGATGGCGCTATATAAAAACCTGTTAATAAATAAAATAAATAAATATATATAAAATAGCACTATATTTTACAGATTAGTCCACAGCAATATAGAAATATCAGTGTTGTTGATAAGCACCAGATCCGAAGACCGCGTCTTCCCCTTTATTTGAACCAAAGTCTTGATAAAACATAAAAGAAAGGGGGCGCTTCATGGTGCAGAACCTTCTTTAATATCACCAAATAAAAACAGGTATAAAAATGAATACCAGCTCAGTTTCTTGAGCTTTAGGCACATCAATACAGAGATGTCACAATAGGGGTACTCAGCCAGCAGGAGAGGCTAGCAACGTGGGACCGCCCCTACGCGTTTCGTCAGGGGGTGTGTCGGACCTTACTGGCGCTTACATTTCTATACTGACAGATGTTAATGGCGACCATTCTGGTCGTCTCAGAATCGAAATTTAAAACCCATGTATAAATGGGCAAATTGGCAACACTAGATCGCAAAGGATTGACATTTTTTACAAATAGAGCTTCAGCTGCGATTATATTAGTATACGGCATGTGCAGCTGGTAGCGCTAAGCTTAGCTGACAAGGGCCAAATTCATTAAGCAGCTGTTGATTTGTACTAGTATTTCACACTAAATGGTGGATAAATGGGCACTATAACTCCTGTCTCCAAACCTGTTAGCATTAGAGTTAAGTAAAATGTATATTAGGAAATAATTGACACTCTTAATTCATAGCATCATTCCCCAATACAAAAAAAAGTAAAGTGAACAAATTATCAAAGAAGTGCTTCATTACAGAAACAGACCAAGATGTATACAGCAATATCTGAGGAGGTTAATCACAATATTTTATCATGCTTCTTATCCAAAATTATTAGCTATTTAACAACTATTCTAGCGTCTTATAGTATATATTGTATCTATATTATCTATTGAGCAAACCCTGTGTCAAAAATCTAAGAATATTTTCAACAATGACAAAACTTATAAAAAGGGGGCCAGTTCTACACCCTCATTTAGACCTTTAGGGAACAGACTGTCCAGAGTTATTATCCAAAAATTTTCTCCCCACCTTTAACATTCTTGGGCACATGTTCAATCGCTTTTACTTTTAAACCCTAGCACCATGATGTTTAAGAAAATGTCTAGAGATGGAATGGTTATGGTTCTTATTAGTAATATTGCACATATGCTCCAGAATGCGCAGAATGTGTGCTAAATTTTTATGTATTTACTTTGAACTCTGCATGTATCCCATCATGTGATGGGGTGTGCTATGCAGTGCAACACCTTTGTTTGTAACTTTGGACCGGATCCAGGCATACAAGTTGCCCGTCATTTACTCAGATTCCCTGCGTACATGGTGGGAAAATGACGTCACTAGTAAAAGAGGTGCATGTGTTCGCCAAATATTACTGGTCTAGTGCATAGGAAACTTGAATTTCGTACACGCTAGATGTCTATGAGGGATGGAGGGAAAAGTTTATGCAGTGATCTGCTTTGTAGGTAAATTTAGGAAACTTTCTGGTCAGTGATGATCTTCGAATTAGAGGAGGGAGAGAGGAGTGAACGTGCATCCTTTGCTCTGTGGAAAAACAACACAGCATATAAGTAATATATTTCTGCAAAATAAAGTAAATAATAATGGAAATTTGGAAAGAAAAAAAATTTGTAACAAAGTCATTTTGCTGATCCTTGTTATGATTTAAATGTCATATTTTTATTACTGTAATGCTACAAATCAAATAAATATTTCAAATATTTGCTATAGTATATTCAAATGGCAAAATTGCATGCACTAATCAAAAATGGAAAAGCAAAATTAAAAACCTAGATAGTTAAATGCAAGAAAATGTTGATCAATTAAAAAATAGTTTATGTAGCATTGTTCTATGTAGTTGGTGTTTCTAGGTTTAAAATTGAATACATTATTTTTAATTCATTCTCTTTTTCATTTAAATTATAATGCAATTCAAATGATTATTTGATTGTCTTAATCCTTAATGATTTTTAAAACTTGCTTGCATTTCTTTCCAGGCTATTCGCCACTTTCATAGCTGCTCAATAAAAACTAGAGACAAGATTGAAAATCATTCAGCCATGAAGAGATACTAATTTGACCTTTAAATTATTAAATATGTGAATACTTTCTAAAGATGATTTTTCTACCTTTTTGTGCTTTAATAATGTGAGCATTCCATCTGTTCTTGTTGGCAGGAATATGAAGTAAAAAGATAAGGATGTATGTTTCCAAAGTAGTGCAGAACCCCCACTGCTAATGCTCTCGTTCATCTCCAACCTGCTGCTTTTCAGATGGGTCTCACCCTACATCTGCTACAGCATTGTAGACATTACCGTGCCCTAATATGGATATAAAACTTTAACTGGAATAAAAAAACAGATTGATTCAAATTGACACATACTAATTTAAGTTAGTCTAATGGCTTAATATAAAAAAATGAATAGAAAATCATTTTTGAAAAAGTTTATAAATTAAATATATTGCAGTATGCATGTTTGATGTCACTTTACATGCATGGTTTACTATTTTCTTACCACTTATTTATATTATAATTGGTATTTCCCATGCTTCTTGAAATAAATTATTATATTCTATATGCTACTTTGATGACAATTTAAAAGAACTGTTCCACATGGTACTAATTAAAAACATAAATGTTTAAAAAAAATAAAACTTTTTTTTTCCCACTTAATAATATAATTTTTTGCTTGTGACATGACATGACTTGCCAATTTGCATGTAATAATTGGATGAAGTTAGAAAAAAGACTACTTTGCTTCCCTCATTATGTGTTAAAAAGAAGGCATTCCTAAAGCTATGTTTTAGATATATATCTTCTTTAAAACAATAAAACAGTCAACAACTTCCTAGGTACAAACTGGTAATTATTCATGTAACTCTTCTCAATATCAGGCTTGTAATTTAATGCTGGAGTTTTTTTTTTAACCCAATTAGTACTACTACTTTTCCACCAAAATCCCAAGTCTAACCTAAAATTCTGTGGTCCAAAAAAGCCTCAGGAAACGCTATACACTGGACAATAAATGTATGGAAAAAAAAATTTGTACAATCATTTCAAAAGATCAAAAAATGTTTTGAAAACGTTTTTTGAACAATATCAGTGGATTATTTGTTAAATGTCATGTTTTTTATGCTCTCATTCCTGCAGTGTGTGTGATAGTAATTGTGTCCTTTGTTGTGTCTTTTTTGGGGCTTTTTAATGTTTTGTTTATTTTTTATATTTTACCCTATCTCTGTTTGTCTACTTGAGTGTGTACCCTAAAATTACGCAGGGCACGAGGTATTCCCCGCTTTGGCTGGACATGGTGCTGGTCATGGTGTTCTTCTGCTTCCCCTTCACATGTACTATGTGTAAAGTGCTGCATTGAAATGCTCCTTTGTATATGGTTTGTAATTAACTATTATTTGCACACAAGAGAGATACCAAACTCATCTGCAAAAGGAATCTCTATTTAAATCTGCACCTTAGTAAATTTTGAAACTCGTATGTCTTCCATGTTTCAAACACGCCAAGCGAGATTGAAACAGCGAGTTTAACACGTGATTTAAAACGCAGAGTTTAAGCTAACTCGACCTTGTAAATTTCAAAAACTTAAAACTCGCCTGTAAGATTAACTTATTGGCGAGTTTGTCAACTCAACCTTAGTAAATTTCCTCCATTATCTTAAGTGGATAATATGTAACATTGAATAATAAATCTTGATAGTGTGTTAGCCCATGTGTACCATTTTATGCCTCCACTTTCACATGAGCCATACAAGTTCTTTGACTCCAGCATGTAAGTCTGGACCCTGAGGTTCAAGGTCTGTGCTGGTCTAAAATGTGAATATCCTGCTCAAAGCAAGCAATCATGATTATGCAATTAAAATTTAAATATATATAAAGTATATAATACAGTTGGCTAAGAGACTACATTTAAACCAAGTATTACATTTTATCTTACAGTAATACGCATTAGGACACATTTTTAAATATATATAATGAACATATGTTATAAAATATTATAAATGGTTTCTCATCTCATTACTACTTTTAAAATGAAGTGTATGTGTTTTACTGATATTTAATTTACTAGCACTTTGGAACATTGCATTTCCTTTCCATATTCTTTCAAACACATTTTTTTGTCTGGACACTGGGCCCATATTGCTATAGGCAACATCCTCAACATTATCACCATCATCTCCATTGCCACAGTTTAGTAAATCTGGCCCCTGGATTAAGGTATCTCACACTACCCAAAATATATAAGTGAGTAAAAATACTAGGGCAAGCACAAATGCAATTTCAATTGTCTGTTTTGCTAGTGCTTTCTAATGAAAAAATGTCAATAATTATGAGTAAGGGCTACAAAAGGTAAAGGCCTTTTTAAACATGCAGCTAAATAGCAGCCGTAAACAAGGTCCTGAGCATTGCATTATATAAAATAAATCTTCTATATGATACATTTCAGTAGGGTTTTCTGCACCAGCTGTGATTCTATTGATTATACATTTATCTGTTTCTTTTTGATATATGTTGTTTTATCAAGCTTTTCCTTTTTTGTCCTTCAAAAATTGATCATCACTTTATTTCTGTCTCTTGTTTTCAAACCAAATAACATGTTATCACTATACTTTCATTAGTCGAGTTATATATTTATTTTTCTTAAACATACTACAGAGTAGATATATGACTTTTGTTATCGATTCAAAGAAAAAACTACCAGTGGGAGGAGAAGCTATTTATCTCAAATAAATACTATAAGAAATTGTGGACTTTTCATCAAGGCACTTTTAATATTTATTCTAATTCATTTTAGTAACATAAAAACTAAGGTGAAGCAGTTGGTAGTTGAAAGATGACCAGGGTGAAAGATGAAATATATATATATATATATATATATATATATATATATTTATTTATTTTTTTCGTTATAGATTCGGCACTCAAATTAACGCTGTATTGCTGAATAATTATGCATGCAAATGAAAGAGGATGCCCTTGCCAGGTACGGAACACGAATCCCCGGTCTCTTATATAGATATCTGTATGCGCGACACTCCAACAAATATGCTCCCAGTGAGTCCAACGTTTCAGTTTTTATTAAAAAACCATAATATAAATATATATATTTGCATGCAGCTACAACACACATATTTACTACCCACTCACTCCCATTAAACTCACAAAGTCAGAAGAGAGCCACATATAGTCTACCCAGTTGTGTATTTAACTCTATATTGACCTTAGTTTATTCCCAGTGTATCCCAGAATAATAGAGAGATTTAGTATACCCTTATATCCCAACTGTTCTCTTGTATAAGCCTCCTAATTCACTGCTAAGCTATTCCACTTATCAACTACCCTTTAAGTGAAGTCATTTTATTTAAACCTACCACCTTCAATTTGATATGCATGCCTACTGTGATCTATCTCTATTTCTCTGTAACATGCCACCCTTTCTCTGAAACATGCCAGCCAATTGTATATATTTAGGGGTATATTTACTAAGCAGGGAATTTGCTGGGGAATTGAAAAGTGGGGATGTTGCCCATAGCAACCAATCAGATTCGAGCTCTCCGTTTCATTTTACATTCTGGAGAATGTAAGCTCGAATCTGAGTGGTTGCTATGGGCAACATCCCCACTTTTCAATTCCCCAGCAAATTCCCTGCTTAGTAAATATACCCCTTAGTTGCTCTAGTCTTTACTCATATGTATGGCCGGAGCCTCTGCAAATGCGTATGCTACAGTAAAAAAAATGGATTACTGCCATTTTTTTCATGAATTATAGTAAAAAAAATTTTTTAAACAATTTACCAATAGCACTGGTCCAAGTAAAGATCTCTGTGATTCATTTCCCTTATACTGATGTAAGACTTACTGGTCGATAATTAGCAGCTTTCTTATTACATCCACTTTTATGCTGAGGGTCTACATTTGTCATTTTTCACTCTTTTGGAATCACCCCTCTGCGAATGTTTGAATAATTCAGTTATTGGTTTTTGCAAGCACAAGTTTTAGTATTCTAGGGAGTATCCCATCTGGCCCCATTAATTTATTAACTATGAGGGTTCTCTTAATACTTGCTCCTCTATCTTTCTTATATACCTCCCTATTTATATAGGGTCCCAGGTAATTGCCTGTAGGTTGATTTACCACAGCCGTAGCAGGCATTTTAAATCGACAATGATGAGTTCATGTTCCAATTGCTGGTCAATTTGGCCAAATCCCTGGGAATACATAGCAAATCGAAAGGATTTCAAATCGCCACACCAAATCGCCATATACTGAATACTACAAGTCCACAAGCCATGGCGATTTCAAATCCCGGCCAATGCAGACTATTTGGAATCCCTCCCCAAATTGCCCTTTACTGAATTCCCTCCTTTGACTCTTCTCCTTGGAATAAGTTTAGAATCTCACCCATCTATTGGAGGTTGCAGATAAATCACCCCATTGCAAAGGATGGAGCCCTAGCTCAGCATTCGTATGAATGAGGCAAAAAAAAATGACTGCACTAGATTCATAAATTTGTTTTTTATGCAGAATACCGCTACTTTGAATAGACCAGATTCAATTGACTTGTTTCTGTCTTGCACGCTCTTAAAATTAGTATTGAGTAACTAATTATTTTTGCATGGAAAAGGTATGTCAAATCACATTGAGACAAAATGTTATAAGAACAGGTATAAGAATATGTGTTATAACATCACACAAATATAAGCTCCATGGTTGAGATCATTTATGATAACACCATGTTTATTAAGAGTAAGTAGTGCATTGAAGGATTTTAAACCATTGATCTTGCACAGTCTTTACTTAATTCAACTAATTCTTAGTTAAAATGCCAAAGAGATTTGTTAGCATTAATTAAATTCATGAGCAATACTAACACAATTTCTGGCAATTCTATGCAAATAATAAATATGTCTATAGTGAGAACTTTGTTATATTTAACTTATGTCATGAACTTTGTATAATATGTGAAATGAAAACTTACTTGATTTATGCATGAGGTTTGTTAGTGTGTTCACCATTAGCAAAATCAATGTACTGTATCCGATTAAGGTTCTGTGTCGAATCCAGTCTTCAGCTACTTATTCCGGATCCCTAGCTTAGATCCAGTCTTCAGCTATTTATTCCTGACCCCTAGCTTAGATCCAGTCTTCAGCTACTTATTCCGGACCCCTAGCTTAGATCCAATCTTCAGCTACTTATTCCGGACCCCTAGCTTAGATCCAGTCTTCAGCTACATTATTCCTGACCCCTAGCTTAGATCCAGTCTTCAGCTATTTATTNCAGTCTTCAGCTACTTATTCCGGACCCCTAGCTTAGATCCAATCTTCAGCTACTTATTCTGGACCCCTAGCTTAGATCCAGTCTTCAGCTACATTATTCCTGACCCCTAGCTTAGATCCAGTCTTCAGCTACTTATTCCGGACCCCTAGCTTAGATCCAATCTTCAACTACTTATTCCGGACCCCTAGCTTAGATTTACCATTCTTGGGCACTGAACAAAAGTCTGGATAGCAGTATGGATTCCTTTACGTAGTATCAAGCTTTGCGCACCACAGAGAGAACACCTAGGGTAGTATTTTGTCTGCAGATTACCCTGGACCATTTCCCCCATAAGTATACAAACCTGCATTGTGTGGCTCAACGCTGAACATGCTTAAGTTGTTAGCATCCAGTTCAATGTTTTGATAACATATCATATATACATTTAATGTAGGAGAAAATCAGATAAGGTTCTCCTTCAACATTTCCTTTACTTTCTCTATAGCAATATTTTTCATTGTTCAATAAAACACTGCATACCTGATAATTTACATTGAAACATTTAATTGCAATTCATGTTATATTTCGTATACAGCAAGGGGGACACATAAAGAATTCTGTAAAAAATAGTCTTTTTTCCACCATAATTAATCACAAAACCCCTGTTCAGGACAGATAACAGAGAAGGAAACATTACACTTACAATAAGTCTGACAAATAAGAAAGTTTGCAGTAATTAGGTGACTGTTTGTTTCACCTCCTACTAACTGAGGAAAATCCTTATCTGCTGTACAAGGAAATGGATTGATAGATCTAAACTTTGTTCACAAGCTGAAGCAACTCTAAGTTAGGGTTTCATGTGTTATACATTCTATAATAAACTACCTAAGGTACAAAACATGAATTGCAGATAGATAGATAGATAGATAGATAGATAGATAGATAGATAGATGTATTTATATTTATTTCCAAATCTATCAATCTAATATCCCATATTATGACTATAAAAAAATCTATTCATGTTATTGTTATTTATTATTACTTTACTCAGAAAAATACTGGATTTGCTATTGAAATCTGTAAAATGCAAATACCTGAATTCATTGTTAAGTGATTTATCTCAACTAGTCTCAATGCTTTGACAGCTCTGAGGTAGCCAAGTCCCAGTAGTTATAAAAGAAGGCACTCTCAGCACAAAGTGAACAAAAAATCAAGCTCTGTCAAGTTGAGTATGCCAAATAACATCCTAATACTGTGATTAATTTGTTTCTACCTGCACTGTTAGTTAACCTTTACTTTGCCAGGCATTATAAAGGAGCTTAGTGGATCATGCCACTTCAGTTTTTATGTCATGTTATCAGTTTATGAAATAAATCACAATTCACTCGTTCTCATTCGAAATGGGGATGATCTGGTTTGTGCATTCATTCTTTTTACCTGTTATATTTTTTTTATTAATCTTTGTTAACATTCATTAATTCATAATATGATGTATATTATTATGTGATCATATATTAATATAGCACCAGTGCATAGTCTCTTCCTTATGCAATTTCAACCCATGGCAGATGGTTTCAAACATATCGCAATATAATGTGAAATCTTCATTTCATGTGATTTTATTTGTGAATGTATACTAATTTCATTTCCGTTAAGATGTATACATTTTGTAACAATATTGTTACTCCTCCTGGAGTTGAGGTCTGTAATATTGATAAGGTAACTCCTGCCAGGACCATTCTGGCACTTACACGTGCCCATCTGCTGTTCGGACTAGCTGCCCTGCTGCATCTGTTGCTATGTGAAATAACTGCATATGTTGCTAAGTTTTTTTGTTGCCAGTCTGAAACAAATATAAAGCAAAGGATGCATCTGCACCGGGTGAGGAGTCTTAACCGACTTACAACCAACCTACCTTCCTTCCTTCTTTCCATCCAACCTCATACCGATGTTCATCCTCATACAGATGTTCATTCTCATACTGATGTTCAAATAGTTTCATGTGCAGCAAGTAGTAATGAATGGTTAGTAGTGTATTGTGTATGTGCAATTTTGAATCTTACTAATTTTTTTTCTTTACATAGGAAAACTTTCTTGGATGGAGACCAGTCCATCACAGGTGCAGATGTCATAGCTGGTTAGTCACATGGTGCAAATTTCAGTCAATCAGGGTTTGTGGTGGCCATCTTGACTTGTCACAGTCAAGGCACCGAGGGTGTATTGTTGTGCTGTGGTTCAGACTGCAAAAGAGGCATCAAAATATAGTCACAGGTAGAGACTGGAAGAAGCATTTCCCATCACAAGGAGTAAAGATTTGGAAGAAACTTAATAAGCATGAGCCAGAATGAAAAAGTAACCGGGAAAAGGTTCTGAAAACATATGGGATGATCTCTTCCTAGTTCCAGCATGACAGAAAGAAGAAACACTGGCTGGAAGAGGAGATAGAGAATGGTGGGGCCATATGAAAGACAACAGAGGAACTGGGAGAACTGCCATGTAAGGGGTGTGACAGCAATGGGGGAAGAAGGCAGAAGTGAATCATCTAGAGAACAGAATAAAGTATAGGAGACAAATGGTGAGACCCTAGAAAGGGACCTCGGTTTACAGCTATCAAAATTAATGCCTTATGAAAAAACTTCAGCAGTGCCTATGACAAGTGCTGTTCTTTCTGATTGTATGTAACATATGTCTCCAATAGTTCACTGTGCAAGCTTACATGTACAGTATGTATCCATATTAGTTCTTAATAGTTATCCATGTGGCCACATTGCCATTGTCCAAGTATTTTTGTTACACTTATGGCCCCAATAACAGTTATAGCTGAATATTCACAGATATCTCCCATCAAGTGCTATTTTTTCCCCCCTTTATCTCAATACACTTACCTTTGCTGTCTTCTTCTGGTTCTATTATCCTTACATCTAGCAGTACTGCACGGAGCAGTCTGAGGTGCTGACAGATTTACAGCAGCTGTAATCACAGCAGCGTAATATTAGACAAAGACACTTTGACTGTTCCTCTCCTGTCAGCCAGTCATTCTTTGACTTTCAATTAAAGAAAGAGCATTTTCAAAACATTAACATTGTAACATTTTTGTTCCATCTTTTTCTTTTCTTCAAGTAAGTGGAATAATAAATATTAATAAATAATAAAATATGCACTTATTACCCAAATGTCCAACCTCTCATGAAAGTTATCATGAAAGTAATTTTGTTAATTTTATAAAATATTCTCTTTTTATAAACTAGCAAAACCTAAGAGATTATAACCTGCTTATAAATTAAACTTACTAGGTATTGATGCTTGCTAAATTGTATTAATATCTCTGGGTCTTGCTTGAGGCCTTGTTAAACAAATACCTTAGAAACGCCACCTTTTTTTGCATTCAAATATGTTTTATTATAACAAATTTAAATGTACAGTATGTATTATGAAATGATCTAAGTTGTCTCCTGTGTCTCAAGTAACAGATAAACACAGACATTCTATTTGACAATACATAATATATTACTGAGGAATCTGCACTTACACGTTCATAGTACATATTTATTAGCTGATTCAAGGCAATATGAAGAAATGTTACGAAAGTGTTTTGTGATAGGTTAAATCAACAGTACTAAAGCATTGCCTGTGCAATATAGCTAAGGTGAATCCAACCAAATCAGAATATAGTAGAATATATAAATGATTGAATTACTGATTGACTTTAGTGCTACTCTTGCTATAATTAATTACTAACTGTCTTAATATATTAGTATACTTGACTGAATATGTACTATAACTGTCACAGCAAAGCAGACAAACTATTTTTCCAGTTATTTATCCAGTTGAAGCTGAAAGAATATAAAAACAAAATATATTACAATAATTCAATTTCTATCTATTGACTTACTTTCCAAGGCCTATCAGGAGAACTATATACTATACTATATAATATATAATATATATATGCTATATATATATTTCTTATAAATGTTGTGATGCAGCTCAGGTCAACAGAATCATCATAGTCAGACTACAAAGTAACTTATCAATTGATTCAAACCATTTTAAGTAAAAACTCAGAAGTAGGAGTATTTAATCTATAGTATGCCTCAATTAACTAATATTATAATTATAATATTTAATAATAAATAATATTTTTGAATTAAAAGAATATTTTAATAATTAACAATGACCCAAAAATATTTGTGTTCATAAGTAATCATCTTCACCAATCATTGTTCATTTTATTTTATTTTATTTTATTTATATTATTTTATTAATTTGCAGTCAGAAAATGGAATTTCTGAAATTATAAAGTTTTTACCTAATAAAGGTAAACCCTTTAAAAAAAGAATTGCATTGCATGTAGATATAGTGCTCACTCTTTGTGTCCCTTTTTTTGATCACACTTGTTCAAAATATCTGCAATGGTACCGTTGTCCTTCCATCTGCTCTGTGCCTTTGTCTTTTGTCCCATATCTCTTTGTCCTCTATTATTCCATGTCCTACTCTGTCCTGTCTATTTCCTCTGCTCTGTCTTTTGTCATCCACCTTCGATGCAGCAAGCTTCATCCACACTATTTAGTCCTGCTCCACTGCTCTGTCATTCTCCTCTTGCCAAAAATCACTCAGACCTATAGACTTGTAACTACTGGTCTAGTTGGGCAGAGCTTTTGAGTTCTCAGTAGCCTCAAGAGTAAATGTATACTTGAAATATCCATTGTATGGTATTTGTTCCTAGGGGCAAGGTTATTGCTGTGAAGGTAGTATGTTTTTGCATAAATGATAGTAGTTGTTCTTGGGGGGGGTTAATTTAGCCTGATACTCAAAAAGTAGATATACCATATGAACTCACTGTATACCCAGAGTGAATGTAATTTTAGCCTTCAGATGCCCTTCAGTCCACAGTCTCGAGGGAGAGTTTCTGATCAAATTTGTCAAAGAAGCAGAATAGGTCACTAGGAGAATGTGATTATGTGCGTTCAGGAATACAGTGTAGACCCTGCACAATATTGTTACTCATCCTGGAGTTGAGGTCTACTAGTGACCATAGAGACTCCATGTAGCCAGATGAGGGGACATGATCAAAGATGGACACTGAGTTCTCTGCTTGGGCAATACAGAGGAGCAGTGAATGTGCAGTCCAATTGTCCTAGTCCCTAAACCTGAATGATATACACATTTTTGTGTTATATTCTGCAGACTAAGGGCTTCTTTACTATTATAGACAGGGGCGAACACAGAATTTTGGAAGGGGGGTTTCCAAATGTGTGTGTGTGTGTATATATATATATATATATATATATATATATATATATCGGTATTGTATGTTCCTTCACAGTATACGAATATACCCAATATATAGTGTATATTTGTATATAGTGTGTCTTCTCCAGACCCCAATATCATGGGGCTGGAAATGGTGCACTATATTAATTACATATTAAGTACAAATATAGGATAGACTAGTGTCCAGGAATGGGACTATATAATGTATATTGTGTGTCACTCCTAAATCGTGATATGCCATACACATAGTAGAATATCATCTTAGACCTCTAGTTTACTTTATACAGTGTGGCAGCCACTAATACTTAATATAACCAGCATGTAATACAGCTACATTAAGGGGGGTTTCTGTGTTTGCCTATGATAGACACTGGAAACAAAGTTAGTTACTGCTTGCTGTGCTCCTTAATGGACAGCAACTAATATTTAATAAAAATACTTACCATTCCAAAGATGTCTGAAGGTATTGCGGTGGATAATACCTTTGGGCGATAAATTCAGGTCCCACTGCATGTGCAGTGGTTTCCTTTTCCAAAAGCAAAATCCACCGCGCATGTGCCAGGACCAGTCCATCTTAGTTGTCAAAAAAATTAGTCTTTCTTTTTTTTCACATAAGTTTACGTGAAGGTTGCGTGAAATATTTTTTTGTGAAATTTTTTTTTTTTTACTTTACAAAACAAAAAGTGTTTAACTCCAGCGGTCTTCCCATATTTACCTCTTTTCCTCTGCCTTATAACAGTTATTCGGGGGAGGAAATGATGAGATAAATGGGGAATGCAGGATTTCCTTATAGAAAGCTACACTTAGATGTGTTAATCGCCACCAATGACATATGAAAGGACGTTATCGGACAAATTTACACACAAACAGGGATAGTAAACCCTTTATGTCATATACAAATTTGATGTTAAGACTCAGAGTAGATGATCTCCTTGGCTGGATTCTGCAAAAATACATGTGTACCCTGGATCTAACAAAAGGGCATTTTTTTGTGTGTTATAGATGAGGTACTAATGCAACAATAAAATTATGCAGTTTTACCTCTGGCATTGTGATTTATAACGTACAGTACAGTGAGTACAGTGAGGGCATGCTAAGCACCTTCTGAACTGCCCACACTTCTGCAGAGGTGTTTGGGAAATTTGCATGGATCATGTAACTATAAAAGCAAGCCAGGTGAGTGGTTTCCGCATGACTGCAAGGAATCTGCATCCATGCCACTGCCACAGTTCAGCAACAGTCTGGATCACATAACTGATTAGTGGTTAAACAGGTCACAACTTGTTAAAAAGCACTACAATTGAATCAAAAGTTTGTGACCTGTAATTTATACATGGGTTATGATGAGAACTGACTTCACTAATTACAAAAATTACACTGAACAATTATCCAAATATCTTATAAGCAAGTTTTATACATGTCTCTACCTTTAACCTATTGCTCTTATTTTCATTTGGTGTAGCATTTTTTATTATTTTTTGTTGAGACACTGGTTCATTATTAATTGTATTGATTATTTTAAGATCGGAGTGCTATTATTATATTTATTATCAATCTACACAATAATGTATTACCTACATATATTATACACATTGCAATACCAGGATTATTTATAGTTGTTAGCAATTAGAAAAATTATAGAAGAAAATAAATATAGGATTTTAGTTGGCCACAAACTCAAAGTAATACTGCTTCAATCACCAATTATTGGTAAATAATGCCCCTCATCCCTGCTCTTGTCTTAGTAGTGCAGTCTCCAGCTGCTCTAGCCAATGTAAACTTGCAGCGTACATTGCATTCATAAAAGCCGGCAACTACTACTATCGATATTCTTTTATGCATAATTATTACTGAAATAGTAACAGCACTACACAAAGACACACTACAATTATAGTTCACAAAAGCAAGTATTGTGTGCTTCCTTTTGTGAACAAAAATCTTTCTAGTGTGTGGCCACACAAGTATCTGGTAAGATCTTCAAAAAAGTTTCTCTTTTGCTAAAGGATGGCTGTTACTGTTTTTATATTATCATGATATCAAATGTTTATCAGATCATATTTAATTACAGTGCAAATTAGTTTTTTCTTGCATAATGTTGCGTACCATTGACTGCTATTTTAGGATGAAGAAATTACTGTGTAATGCAAGTAAACCGCTCACAAGTGAACAAGCAAATGCCATTTGATGTAAGAACAGGTTTAAAAGGTAATTGGAATAAATATCTACTCCAAAATTTTTGATTTAGAGAACCTTTATCATCCACAATCTAATTTATGACATAAGCACACTAACCTGACAATCTCTAAATTCATAGTATTGTACTAAAAGGTGTGAAAATAATCTTATGCTGTGCTTGAGATTCTCTAATGTATTAAAATATCCATTGTGTACAGTATGCTTCCTGTTTTTCATACAAGGCATGTTCAGTTATCTATGTGCTCCAAAAAAAAAAAGCTAGGAAATTAGACAGATGAGTTACTTCCCTGCGGAATAGCTTAATAAAAAAATAAAAGGAGAAAAAAAACATCACTCATTCTTTTAGAAGCCAAGCTAAAATGTGGAAGGAGATACATTTTAATGAGTCTGAAACTAAACTAAATAATCATAAATATACAGTACAAGGACATTATAAATGAATGTAACAAACTCCGGAGTGCCAGAAATATAGCCTTAAGGCATAATTATTTAATAAAAAAAGACAATTACATCAGTGGTGGAAGTAAGCTAGATGCTTTGTTTAATATGAACTATAAGCAAATATAATTTTATTCAGGTTATAAATATAATAATGTGTTTTCCTTATTTGCTGTATTGGTGAATATATATTTATCTAAGATTAAACATACACAATATTACACTCGAACAAACGAAACGAAAAAAAAAAAGACTTTTGAAAGGATTAGTAATGAAAATCCCCACTACTTACATCATTCTTACCAATAATTAATGATAATAGCTTAATGCCTAAAGGAAATGTTCATGTTTTGAAATCCCAAAGCATAAGTATTCATGTTCTTGATTACGCTACAGTTTCTTAACCGCTGTCGAAATGAATGGCCATGTTGTAAGCATATACTGTAAATTTTTATTAGTAAGTTAAATATTGCAATTATAAATAAAACAGCATTCAGGGCATAGTTTTCTATATTTCAGTATATTTTAAGAGTGAATGTTTCTGTTGATTTAAAACAAAACTAAATGCACTGTTTATTGTACACATTTCCCATTATAAATTGGGAAAAGGGTGTCTCAAGGCACCTA
Organism: Platyplectrum ornatum; assembly: GCA_016617825.1. Classification (NCBI taxonomy): domain Eukaryota; kingdom Metazoa; phylum Chordata; class Amphibia; order Anura; family Limnodynastidae; genus Platyplectrum; species Platyplectrum ornatum. The sequence goes on along the minus strand of JABWIB010000160.1, from coordinate 31,069 downwards.
TATTTACTAACGTGATAAAAAAAGGGGTGAAGGAGGTGGTAGGGGAGATGCAAAGAATTGGTGAAATACTGGGTCAGTAAGTGTAGTGGGGGGGGGGGTGGGGACAAACAATTGTGTGATGGTCCAATGTTCCTCATCACCAAACACTGTCCCCCATCACTGCAGCCTGTAACTTTTCCACCAATTTCCATCAACTCCTGGGCCTAAATTCACTAAGTGGGGATGTCGCCCATAGCAACCAATCAGATTCAAGCTTTCAGTTTAATTTTACATACTGGAGAATGTGAGCTCGAATCTGATTCGTTGCTATGTTCAACACTTTTCCCCACTTTTCAATTCCCCAGCAAATTCCCAGCTTAGTGAATTTAGGCCCTGCTCTCAATCCCATCATATCAAGTGACTATTAGTGACTATACCAACCCCTAAAACCGAAGTACCGCCCCCCCGCCCCTTGCATCACCACCCACTGCTACTCATCCTCCAATCCTCATCAACTCACAGTTTGCCAAATTTGAAACATGTAAGCAAATATTTATAGGCAAAGAGGCTGTGGTTTGTACAGATTACGTTTCAACTTTTTTTGGAATTCATTATGTGCTTTCATTTATGTATTATTTTATATTTGTAATGTGTTGGTGCTTTGAGACACCCTAGGGCTGTGAACAAAAGGAGCATTTTATTAATAAAATCTTATCTGCTTACACTTACATCAGTCTTAAGCTGGTGCAAAATAGTTTGCAAAAGTGCAGAGTACCTAAGTTGCTACTGCATTCACACTGGGCCAAATTCAGATCTTTAGGCACTCATAGAAACATAGAAACATAGAAAGTGAAGGCAGATAAGAGCCACATGGCCCATCCAGTCTGCCCCATTGTGTATTTAAAACTATACCAACCCAAATTTAATCGCTATTTTGTTTGAGACTCAGAATACCCTTATATTTATCCCAAGCACGCTTAAACTGTCCTGTAGTATTAGCCTTCACCACATCTGATGGGAGGCTATTCCACTTATCCACTACCCTTTCAGTAAAATAATTATTTCGCACATTTCCCCTAAACCTACCACCCTCCAGTTTATACGCATGCCCTCGCGTTCTACTACACCTCTTTCTTTGAAAAATGCCACCCTCCTGCACCTGGTGACATCCCTTGATATATTTGAAAGCTGCTATCATATCACCCCTCTCTCTTCTCTGCTCCAAGCTGTACATATTTAGTTGCTCTAGTCCCCTG
>JABWIB010000160.1:8423-28289 GCA_016617825.1 Platyplectrum ornatum | reverse complement strand
CCCTAATGACCCTCTTAGTCTCCTTCAATTTTGCAACATACTCTTCTCTGTCATCCTTAGTTTGAGTTTGTTTATATTTAATAAAGGCCATTTTATTAAATATATCTGTTTTTATATTAAACCATACTGCTTGATGATCACTCGAACCTATATTCTCTCCAACACTAACATCTGAGACTCTTACACCATTTGTAAGTACCAAATCTAACTCATGACTTACACCACTTTTCCACTGACAAAGGGGACCAATGCAGGGTTTTTACTGGGATTTTCCCCAGGGTGCTGCTGTGTAAAAGAGGTTTCCCTTTAAAACATACACTCTACTCTGATCAGTGGAAATGGTGTCAACCCTGGAAAAAAACCGAGGTTCACACTGCAGTGAAAAAGGGGTCTTGATGGTGGTTGGGCATTTGAAATAACAGAGGTGTAAAGGGAGGACAGTTATATTGGGCTCAATCTGCTGAAGATCATTTCTAAAATGCTGAGACACAGAGATTGCCTAACAGAAAACTGTGCCAGAATTCTTCATTATTAGTTTCCCTGATGAGCAGAGTCTAATAAAATGTACCTAGTCTGTTAAAAAAGCTTTTAAATAAGTGAGTTAAATGTTTCGAATTTGACATATTTATTCAAATTCGGATTTAATTCAGTTTAAATGCTAAATCAGCTTGGTTACCTGTGTTATTTGTGGCTTGGTTAGTTTTTCTGCTGTACCTTCTTGCTTGAGTGCATGATTTCATATTTGTGAAAAGCAAATACTTACTAAAACTACGTCAAACTAAATTGTGAGCTATGAGGTGGTTTCATTTGTGTTTGGGTATTGTGTTTTTAATGTTAGTAATACTGTTGGGGCGAAAAAAATTTCCATGTTTTTAGGTAATTTTAGCAATTAAAAAAAAAATACAGATTCAAAACCAACACGAAAACATTTTAGAATAAAAACAGGAGGGTCGGCGCTCATGTTTAATTATTATTATTACTGAACGTAATAATGATAATGATGGACCGGATCCATACTTAAGCAATACCAGTGTTCAGTGACACGTTGTGTGCAGATTCACCTATATATGGAGAGAAACCATACAGGGAACCCTTAACTTCTCCACAGTGTGCTTTTCTTGAAAGCAAACCGGTGCAGAGAGCTACAGTATATAGAATGTAAAGACAGAAGACAGGCCTTTCTATACTATTGCTATACTATTTTCCTGCCCCCATACATATTTTGCAAACAAACACACACACACACACAAAAAAAAGCTGTATCTTCTGTGGTCTGAATGTGTCCAATAATAATAATAATAATAATAATAATAATAATAATAATAATAATATCAATAACAAAATAATAATAATAATGATAACACTAACAAGATCACAATAAAATGTATTACATGTAGTTATACTTTTACTGCCGCGTATCAAAATTTCTCACTCTACAGCTTACTTTTGTGATACATACAAAAAAGAGAATAAACCTTCCATTAATAATAGTGCGAAGAGATAAAATATAAAGGTACATTTCATTCCCTTACATTTCTTGACAAGAATTGTTACTTTGGTGTTTTTCATTTCAGTTCTTGTGACAAGGCAGATTTCAGATGGGTAGTTTTTAAATTTCAACTGTTCTGAAATGCAGGTTTCTGTATTTTATATGGAAAAAAGAAAATGATAAAAACTATTCCTTCTAATGAAATGTTATTCTTTTAAACAGTATTGTACCTGAATGAAAAGTTCAAAAAAATGTTTCTAAAAAATAGAAATAAACATTAAATCAATGAAGCAATCACTTATTCACAACCCTTAGGGCTAGAGTTACTAGAGTTTCAACTTCATGATGAAACTGGCCCCTGCCGATTGGTTTAGGGCCCCAATCCGCTAAATTTACTATTTAGTGGTTTGGTATTTTTAAATCCACTTGGTATTTTATTGTATTACACTTGTCTAAACCTTTTTACGTATATGACAAAAAAACAAAACCTATTGCAGTTAGTTGATGACTATACAAGAACATAGGGTGAAGAGGTATATCTTTTGTGCTCTTTCTCTGCTTTTCACAGATTTGCCAATGAGTTCCACTGTTTATACGCTCTCTCTCTCTCTCCTCTCTTTCGTCCTCTAAAAAGTGCACTTGAAACCCTGTTACAGCCTAATCTGTTTTCAGGGTTGGCTGGAAGAGGTGTTCTGTGTACTGCAAGTACTCTTATATAGAGGAATTTAAATAGCACCTTAAAGGCTGCATACTCTTACATAGCATACTCTTATGTAGCATCCAGAATTTCTAACCACCATCACAATTTTGAGTAAGGGTGGTGCAGAAAACTTCATACTGAGATGTCTGTAAACACAAGGGAACTGATCTCCTCTTTCACACACAGTATTCGTCATGCTGTAGGGGTCCAGAGTTGAATTGCCAAAATTGATATGTTTGTAGGGCTGAACAGTAAGGATCTGGGCCTAAATTTACTAAGCAGAGTGATTGCAGGGAGATGTGGGAATGTTGCCCTAATCAGATTCAAATTTCCATTCTCTAGTAGGTAAAATGAAACTGAGAGCTTGAATCTGATTGGTTGCTATGGGCATCATCTCCACTTTTCAATCTCCCTGCTTAGTTAATTTAGACCCTGGTCTACATTCTTAGTATAGCTTCTAAAATATTTATGATTGACAATAAGATTTACGTCATGTTTTGACATGAAAATAGTCTTAATCACTTACATGAGCAATGTTTCTTGATGAGAAACAAGTAAAAAAAAAATAACAGCCACATGTCATTGACACAAACCTTTCTGAATGCTTTTAAGAGGTCTGAATATGTGAGCACATTTTGTTCTGCTGTGTTCACTTATCTTAATAAAAATTCCCAAGATGAGTTTGTCATGCAAATGATTATTATTGGCACTGCATTTATATGAGATTAGATTTATTCCGTTAGACTGATTGTACTAAATATAACATTTCTTGAGATTCAACGTCTAATAGGAATATTTTCTTAACATATGGCCCACAGCAATATCTTTATGTCCATCTGGTACATTACTACCAGCACATCACCTGGTGAGCTTTCAAAATAAAGGCAGCCTTAAAGCAAAATTAATGCACTACAGGAATACATGTTTTGCTGTTAACTAGTTGATAAATGGTTGCTGGATTCGTTTTTTAGAACTTGATACATCAAAAATTTGGGGATTTAAGAAATACAATATTTTCTAGAAAATACAGACAATAAGAACATAGGTTACATTTATATCATATTCTTTAAAACAGGAATAGCATGTGATAAAGGATACAGTACTTGCTATCACTATACAGGGGTGACATTAGAGGGGGGTGATCTATGCAACTGCCTCTCTAGAGATATTCGGTAAATGTTAGTTCACAATTAACCAAAGGATCTTTGAGGCCGGAAGACCAGCTATTCGGTGGGAAGAGTCAGTTACTTCATTAGCATGGGTTACTTTATTAGATGCCCCACTGTAGGTGAGGATAGATAGCCATGCTAAAGAACCCGGGGGTAGGGGGTTGGCTGCATGAAACTTGTTGCACTGATCTGCTTTGAACAAAGACACAGACATTTGCTTAAAAATCACATTCTTTCTAAATAGCCTTCTTGGACAATCTGACAGTGAAAGGAACAGTGATGGAAACACTAGTGTGCAACAATTCTTCATGGTAACTATGGAATGCGCTGGGCAATAATTGTGTGTTGTGATGTATATAACAGCAGAAGGCATTTCTAGACTTCTTGGCCTAATATGTTTAGCAGCTTTGACTAGACTATTATGTATTTGCTAAATATTATTTTAAAAGGAGTCTAATTGGTTGATGTCCCCTTCCCAACTTACTGTTGGTAATAGTTTTTTTTAATGCTTTGGCATGGAATTATATATTAAATATAATGGGAATGGGATGGTAACTGTTTTGCCTACCTTTCTATGATACAAATAGCAAAAATAGTCATGGCTTTGTTATACAGCAAAGGAAATTTGAGAGGAATCTGCAGCTCCTCTGTTACCTGATGTAAAGTGCTGGCTTAGACTGTCACAGTTTACTGTGGATCTGGGGCCCGGGCCCTCATAACATACGGGCCCCATAGCAGCTGCACCTTCTGCTCCCTAGTTACATCACTGACAACTTACAGACATATAATAGCAGCAAGGTAGTTTTACTTTGTCTTTACTTTGCAGTTTGGAAAGGACTCCTGCACTCAGAGGTCAGGGGAGTACAGCAATGTGACTGACCTCCAAGTCCACCAGAGATCCTCAACATGTTAACACCTCAATATAAGAAAGACTGTATAACCCATACCCCCAACTGTCCGGATTTCAGCTGGACAGTCCCACTTTTGGGGGACTGTTCAGCTGTCCCGTCTGCCTACCAGTTTGTCCCGATAAGGGGACAAACTGATAGGAAAGTGGGGTTTTTGAAAGCAAATTTTACTGTGAGCGTTCACGACCGCAGGGCAGAGCTTAGGTCCTAGGACGGGGTTGGGCGTTCCCAGGGACGGGACTTATGTGTCCCGCTCTCACATGGGGACATGTGGATGTATGATCTTTCATTTTCCTGTGAAAAACAAGGTACACTGGTTAACTAATTCAGTGTAAACACTGGTTAAAAAAAAAAAAAGCTTACTTGGAATTATTCTTTGATGGCTTGTATTGTTAATGCCTCATAAGCTTAGAGATGCACATATTGCATATGCATGACTAGACAAATATATATTTCCTCACAGTGTGATTCACCCATCTTGTCAATTCAATGAGTAAATACAAAGATAAACTCAAAAATTGTGTGAAAAGCAGTCAGCAATATTTCTAAATGAAAACTATGGACATCCTGGTTAGCTTTTGTCACAGCAATAAGAAATGCCCTTGGTTAATGATTAGGACATAACTATGTAGATTGCATTGATAAAGAAACACAGTGTAGTAACATTACTTTTCTCATTTCTCATTTAGGGTCAAAGCACCATATAAACAGTTACCAACTGTGTTGATAAACTTCTATCTTCTGTTATTATATTTTGTCTATATAATAAAAATGAGTAACTTACCTTATTCCTGATCTTTTCATATTGTATCAGATAAAGAACAAAAAAGTGGTAGACCCTAGTTCCCCAGTACTTCACGCTCACCGTTTATGTTACATAAAGGTTTTGGAAGATGATGAAAAGGCTTCACAGACCCTGGCCAGTTTAATCTAGAGCCTAGTTTCTGCTATAACATGTCTCCAAGTCACAGTGGGCACTGGGTGAACCACTGGTAGTTTGGTCCCTAACTGTATAAGTCACTTGTAGAATCAGGATAACTTGTTATTATACATTAAAAAGCTGAAAGTATTTAACATATAACTTTTTTGATTGCTACTGTCATTATTTACTACATTATAAAGCTGAATATTTGTTTGGTTCTTTTTATGTTGGAAAAAACCATAATAAATGTGTCCTCAAGTTCTTGCTTACAGTCTTTAAAATAATTGTACAACTACCATTTAATGTAATCACCACAGTATCCAAGAAATAAATTATCTCAATGTTGTTTTCAATACTCAGGATTTAAGTTCCTGTTTCTTCCAATATTAAATATTTAGCTTGTATAAAATGACAAAAATTAAATAATATGATTTGTTGTTGGAACAAAGGACAGATTACATCTTAAATCAATATACTACTTTCCTAATAGAGTAAGCAATAATAAAGTACATAACAAGACCAACTAATGATAACTCTTCAAAAAGTACATAATTTACAACACTTCTCTCATGAACATTTATCCTACTCTTTCCAACCAATGGAGTTTTTTTTCCTCTAAATACCAAAATAATAATAAATATTCTGTTACATAAATAAATAATTTTAAATCATGTAAGTTTATTATGCTAGCCATCCTACAGGCCCCTGAGTAATTATCTCCTTCTCCTTTTCAGTTCACTCATTTTACCTGAGTGAAGTACTTTCTGTACTTCTCAGTCCAAGGATTGAAGTGGTTGTACATTGGTATGTACTTCATTAAAAAACTATACCTCTCAATAAACTTCTTGTTTCTCTATGTTTTCATATCTAAATGTTCATACCAACTCTAAATTTCTACCTCAACCACTGTTCCAATCAAAATCATATACCCATCAACTCCAAAATCCAACTCATGAGGTCTGCTTGGTTACCTCCTTTCCTTTTATAATGTTCTCCACAACTGCTATACTTTTATGGCAATAGTCTACTTCCCTTTACCTTCATTATTTGATGTTTGTGACATCCTTGAACTTTTCACTTTTAACAAATAGTTTTTATTATGTTCTGTTTTATGTACTTATTATGTTTTGTTACTCTTGACTAAGGAAGAACATCATTTTTCCTTACTAAGCTGCTGTACTTTTGCATTCTAACCAGGCATAAACATGGTGGATGCTGTAAAACTAAAATTGCCAGTAGTTTCAAATAGCATATCTACATTATACATCATAAATATCTCTATATAATATATAATATAAATATCTATAACATCTATAATATATATAATTAAAGGCCTGGAAGCTTTACAAACCAATTGAGCATTTAATAAATAATTTTGAGAAAAATTTTTGTATTTGTGAGTCTGATAGTGTAGGATAATCAGCAAACTTCTATCTTCCCATCTGTGTTTCAACTACTTAAAGGCTGCTTATTTATTTTTAAATGAATATAACATTTTATTTGTTCATATACAAAAATTACATTCAATATTTACTTTACTTGAATTTGCTACCTTCGTGAATTATTTTTTTAACATTTGGGGTATATTTACTAAACCGTGAGATTGCAGTGAGTTTGAAGATGTTGCCCATAGAAACCAATCAGATTTGAGTTCACATTCTCCAGTGTGTAAAATGTAACTGAGATCTTGAATCTGACTGGTTGCTATGGGCAACATCCCCACTTTCCAATCTCACTGCAATCTCACCGCTTAGTAAATATACACCATGGCCTTTTTAGGAATACAGTTGTGTACAAATACATCTTTCCCCAAAATCGATAACACACATGGAATGAAATTCCCATGTGTAGAGGCTGCACCCCCTCGAGAAAGCTGTTAAAGGTGCTTACTTACTATTTAGCAGATCCATTCATTACATGGCTGCCAGACGGCACCTGCTATAAGTAATGAAATTGTAATGTCAATCCCATTCATTCAAGTAGCTTTTGCCAGCAGCTCCTGCTGTGAGTAATGAATGAAGCTGACTTCACCCATTCATTACTCACAGTGGGAGATGTCCAGCAGCAATGTAATGAGTGGATCTGCTGAATAATAAGTAAACAACATAAACATTGCTTTGCATGGTAATTTCACTTTGTTTTTACTGCACAGTTCAAAACATGTGCCATGTAGTATAAAGGTCTATATGTAATTCACTGCAGTGCCTTTTTTATGCAGTGCCTTTATAGAAAACCCGTAAATAGTAAAATTTTGGGGCTGATAAAAAGTGGATGTGGTTTACAATATATAGGGCGAACTATTAGAGCAATGAGATGTCACTTTATGGAACATAGGTGCAATATCCTCAACAAAAATTCCAACCATAGTGTCGCAAGACACTTTATACAAGTTCATCAGGGTGATATTTCATCATTGCGCATTATGGGAATAGAAATTATACCAAAAACACAAAGAGGTGGTGATAGATTCCTTCGCCTATGTATCCGAGAATCGTATTGGATCCACAACTTACAAACATTGTATCCTGAAAGTTTCAATGAATCAATAGATTTAGATATGATGTAGGTATAGATATCAAAAAAATATAGAACCTGTCCAAAACGGAGTTTGAATAATGTATGCATTCATATATTACTTATTCCCTCTTCATAAAAGGTTGAGAGGAAATTCATTCACTTATTTAGAACACGTCTTTTGATAATAATATGATTTATTTCACTACAAAATTATACGTTAGGATCACGTATTCAATAATATAATATAAAATATAAAAAATATAAATAAAAAAAANTTTTTGGTAATGTATGTAAAGATTATTTTATTGTCAATGTATAAAAACATGGTTATGGAACAAAAGCACAATATTTATTATGTACTATTTTATACTGATTGAAAGTTTCACATTTATGCATCAAATGTTAATAAGTTAATTGGCAGAAGCAGTTGTTCTCTTTCTTTCCCTTTAACTTGTCTGGTCCCTTTAAGAATGAGTACCAACGACTGATTGGCTAACTTCAACATAAATACTGACCAGAATAGGTTGTACCACACTTCCTGCCTTTTGAGAAAGCTGTGTGGATCGCGGCGAAACGCGTCAAGGTATCAGGACTGCACAGAGCACTTTTAACCAACCACTAAATACCTCTACTACCTCTTCAAAACAGAATTCGGGACTGTGTAATAGACCACCCAAACCGGGGAAAACGCCATCGGATTTGCACGGAGCACTTTTTATAACCCACTTGGGAGCTGCACACGCACGGAGCACTTTGTTTAATACTCAGCTGGGAGCCGTAACACGCCGAAGCTGACATCTTGGCCCACGTGTATGTACACAGAGTCCGGCTTGCGCTGACACTGCAGAAGGCTCGACTCTGCTACTGAGTGAGTGGGCTGACGCATTGACGTGTCCCGGGACCGATATTTCGGTAGGAGCAACAAACCCGGAGGCCCCCCAAGCATCTGAGCAGGCTTGATAATTACATACAGCCATCCAAGTTTGAGTGAGTTTACGATTTTTCATCTCTGCTATTTAAGTGCAATAAAGCCAAATCTCTTTCCAAATATACATTACTGTATACCCGGTTTCTAGTTTATAAGAAGAGGACACATATGGATATATTTTAATCTGGATTAACTAGACTTGTATTGCTATAGGTATTTGTAGTGGTTATTTTTTTGCGTATCGTTTTTAGAGTGTGAATAAAATTGGAATTGAATTTGACCTGCTTCAGCCGATTATATTTTGAATTGATTAGCACTATAACTTATTGGTACATATAGTTTGCGCACACCTGCACTTTGGTTTGTTAGTATTTAAACTGTTTTGTTCAGTTATTGTGGGGTTGGAGGTAGTTCCCCCACTGGGTGTTGTTGCACTACATTGGTCACTGAGAGTCTGCCATTCCCCTGCTTATTCTGTCTTTTGGACCTGTGATTGGTCAAACTACTAGGTGGAACCGGTGACCATTGTGTATATTGACTGTGTATTATCCTAATAATATTTGAATTGTTTTTTGATTTTGTTGTTCCTATATCCTTTGACCCCCCCCCCCCTTTTTTTTCCTGTGAATCATGGAGTTTAATTTCCTAAATAAACGTTCCAGTAGAAGGGATATGATGTTACAACAGTTTAAAGGAATAGAGATTGCCCCCCAAAATAATGCATCAACTGAATTTATGAATGAATGTAATACATTAGAAGACCTAGTACAAGCTGAAACCCAACATTGGTTGGATATTATGCTATTGAAAAACTACATCGATAAAAAAATGATTCCTCGTGGTTTACGGATATTTAAATCTTGTTCATTTGGAAATTATAATAGTTTTGTACAACAATGGAATGAGGTGTTAGATTGTTGTTCTTTCTCTCTTATGCACCTGTTAATACAACATAGGTCAGAGAAGATCAACAAACTGACCAATGAAATTGAACAAGTTAGGGAGGCCGACGCCCTAAACGACAGGATAATCACAAAATTGGAATTTGATTTCTTATACCCTCAACACCCCATAACACCAATATATTATCAATTACCTAAGATACATAAGTCGCTGGCCAAACCGCCGGGCCACCCCATCATTTCGGGACTAGGTTCCCTTACAGCAAATTTGTCTTTTTATGCAGATTCTTTTTTACAAAGTTATGCTGTCTCTCAGAGAGCCCACCTAAAGGATACCACTCAATTCCTTTGTGACATCTCTAAGGTTGAGTGGAGGCCGACCTATCATTTTGTAACCTGTGACGTACAGGCGTTGTATACCAACATACCCCATGACGGAGGGATTGAGGTGGTCTCCGTTCGACTAAAGGAAAAAGGTGAGCTCTCTGAGAGACACCAAACTTTTATTCTGGATGCAATTCGGTTCATATTAACTCACAATTATTTTTAATTAGTCAGATATACCTTCAAATTCACGGGACGGCGATGGGGACCAGGTTCGCGCAGTGTTTCGCCAATCTATACATGGGCCTCTTTGGGTCGGCGTGCGCCTGGTCCTCTATCGCCGTTACATAGACGATCTTTTCTTTGTGTGGGATGGCCCGACAGAATCGGTCAGCGAGTTTGTACAAACCTTGAATCATAATGCCTTTGGTTTAACCTTTACATGCAGTCAGGATGCCAAAACAATAAATTTTTTAGATATTACAGTGAATATTGAAAATAATAAAATAATAACATCTACATACAACAAACCAGTTGATACAAACAATTTCCTAGACTACACCATTAATCACCAAAGGCAGTGGTTGTCCAGTATCCCGGGGGGGCAATTGCGTCGCATTAGAAGGAATTGCTCCTCCTTGGAACTGTTCATACCTCAAGCAGAGAATCTGATAGAGGCGTTTAGAGAAAAATCGTATCCCAAACCCCTATTACAGTCAGCATATCATTCTTCTTTACGACTAACAAGACAGGAACTTCTGATTCTGAAAGAGAAACATAAGAACAGCTTAAAGAAGAAAAAATCTGAAATTAGAAACAACCCTACTTTTGTATCAAGTTATAATCGTATGTCTGGAGATATAAAGAAAATCTTCAGAAAAAATTATTAAATATTAAAATTGGACCCTTTATTGAAAAAAGCTTTACTTAAAAATCCACAAATCATTTTTAGAAGAGCAAGAAATCTGGGAAGCTATTTAGCACCCAGCTTTTTTGACCCTGCCAAGAAATTGGCTCAACAACCGAGAGAAATACAGAAGGTGACCCCTCAGAAGTTATATCCCGTTTTTCAGATTGGTAATCCCGTAATAGGGAACTTCAGATGTGGTAAATGTAGATGTATGACCTGCGCTCCCATGGAGCGACACAGTATTCTTCTTACACTACAAAACAACAATTTATGATTAAGAATTTCATCAACTGTTCTAGCTCCTATGTCATTTATATGATATACTGTGGATGTGGTTTACAATATATAGGGCGAACTATTAGAGCAATGAGATGTCGCTTTATGGAACATAGGCGCAATATCCTCCACAAAAATCCCAACCATATTATCGCAAGACACTTTATACAAGTTCATCAGGGTGATATTTCATCATTGCGCATTATGGGAATAGAAATTATGTCAAAAACGCAAAGAGGTTGTGATAGATTCCGTCGCCTATGTATCCGAGAATCGTATTGGATCCACAACTTACAAACATTGTATCCTGAAGGTTTCAATGAAACAATAGATTTAGATATGATGTAGATATAGATATCAAAAAAATATAGAACCTGTCCAAAAAAGAGAAGGTGGATTCTGACAGAAAGCAGTTTTTGCAGTAATAAGTACAATGTATGCATTTTCCTGTATGCATAAAAAAACAAATAAATACATTTAACAGTGGTTCTATATAATATAACAGTATAATATAATACTGCAAAGGACAGATACAATTTTCCAAGTTTATATTAACATAAAATAAAAATACAGATACATGGTACTGTATATAACAATAATACATTGTGGATTTCATTTATTCCTTGTGTAGTTAAAGAATGAGTAAGGTATAACATGCAATGCTCCTTAGGCGACAGTAAAATGTAAAAAGAGGCAAGATGAGCATTGACAAAATGTACAAGTGTATGTATTGTACAAAACACAACAGGACTTCTTTTTCAAGTTTAATCTATCAGGTGACAGAATGCCTAACATTGGTATCTCAAACTGCTAAACTAGAATTTACATTTACAGAATTTTATAAGCCTTATTAATGATAACCTTTAAATTAAATTCCGTTTTTTTGTTTTCATTATTTTATTCAACTGATTTTATTTAATATAAGAAAAGTGTTTTATTTACTAGTATTTTACTAGTATTTACTAGTATAATAGTAATCGTAATCCATGGAGATTTATTTTAAATGTAATTTCCAAACCGATCATGTCCACTATTAATCCAATGTAATGAGTGTTATCCTTATGCCCATGCTTTTATCCTATTCATTGATCAACCTTCTAGCAATTAAACAGTGGTTTAAAATCATCTCAGTGATAACTAGTAAGTACAAACACACATGGCTGGCTACCACAAAATAAATTCCCATTACTCAAATATGGCCCTATAAACCCCAACAATGTTTTCAAGACGTATTAGTTTTACTAAAATCTGTCTGCTCCCTATAAAAACCAACATTTGTTTATCATATCCAAATTGAAATTGTAGATATTAATCATTTTCTTTTATTTGGAGCCAGGTTTCATTTACACTACGGATGGGTGATTAAGATGTATAGGTTTGCTAGATGTATTATGTAAAGATTCTTTCCTGTATTACTCATACAAAATATTTTTGCTAAAGAAATTATTAAACAAAAACGCATACATCATTTTTGGAAGACACTGAAGAAGAAAGTAAGAAATAAATCTCTTCACATTAAATATTGAATATAATGTGGAATCTAAAGAAAAAAATGTGGCTAGAATAAATGCAATGGAGTTTTTTTTAATAACCAACCTACTACGTGGAAGTTGGTAAAAATACGACTTGATAATACGCAAAGGAATAATGCAAGTTTACTGCAAACAACATCAGCAATAGTAAAATCCTGAAATAGATCCTGAAATCACTAACCAACAAGAGTCGGTCGTTTCATGGAGCTTAAATTGATTTGTTTAAAGGTCATTCAGTTTTACTTCTATAGCGCTAAGTTTCACATAGGTGTGCCACTAAATACATAGCAGAAGTTTTTCCACGATAATGCAGACACAGTTCGGGTAAAGATTACTTCCGGTAGTTGGCTTGTAAATCTCACCTATATTGAAATGTTATGTCTTTACCTTGAGCCACCCAATGCAAAAACAGTATAATTTTAATAGATGACAGAATAGCTTGAGTATCTTGAAGTAGAACATCCACTTATGCATTTATGCACACTTTATTCTAAGACAGTGTAAGCACAGACAGTGTAGGAACAGACAAAGGCAATGCACATGTCAGGGGTTCTCATCAGGGACAACTAACATAGTCCGTGCACGTTTTCCAGTTCTCCTTACTGGGGCACAGGTGTGTATGGCATATGATATAAGATCAACAGGTTGTCCTTATTTTATCACTTGAGATTATGATGAAAGCTGGAAAACATACACTATTAGCGGCCAATAAGAACTAGTTTAGAAAACCATGGTCTATATATTAAGCCAATATTTCGCCAATGAAATTAGATTGCATGAAATGAATAACAAAAACTTTTGATGGAATTACATAATGATGCTGGAAGACATTCTATGAGAAGAGTGGGAAGAGGAGAGAAGTTAAACACACAATTTTTTATTTCTGTTATACATTGTTAAACTATTTGAAACTGTTCAATAGCAGAAATGTTATTATTCTAATCTTGTCAAGCACTAGTTTTCTAATCTTTTAGAAATATATATTTAGTGTTATAACAATCCACTGGTCTTATGCAATTCATCATTTGTCATAGCTACTTCTTCTATAAGTCACAGTGCAACTGTTGGCATCGGTAACCATTATAAATCAATTGCTGTTAGCAAAAAATCACATGTATTACTATATAAAGTGTGCTACATATTTGTGTATATGTGCATGAAAAATATTTCTTGCAGATATACATTTCTAATGAACCTATCCTTGTTAAGGAGATGAGGCATGACCATTTTTTAACCACCACCTTCTGTTCAACAGCACTGGTCATTGCCAACAGATTTACAAATAAGAAATAATGAATTACAAATAAGTTAAACAATTATGGAATGAAAATCATGGCTCAAAGTGGGGGTGTACGTGGGGGTATGCCATGTGGTCACTTCTTCCAATGATTTAATTGAAAAACTCATTGACTTCTATTATTTTCTATGTGTCCATACTGCCACAAAGGTTTTAATTTGAACACTGGTTCAAATTCTACCTGGGATGATTTTAATGAATTTGAATATTTTGCCAAATATCTCTATCACTTTAAAGTAAGTGTTTATTTGTAAATGATGTAAACTAAAAGATACATTAATTCAAGAACATGCTGGATAAGTTTAAAATCCAATATCAGTTATAAAGTAATATTATCCTTTTACACCTAAAATATATTGTAAATATTGCAAGTTGCACAATAGCTGTACAATATTTGAACTAGACCTTCCATCAGACATTTTAAATATGAATATTTTAATCATTGTAACAAAACAGCTCATACTTTATCTGTTCAGGAAGATGTATTATTACTATACAATATAATACAAAACATGTTTTTGAAAATTAGGACAAAATGTATTAAAGAACAAAGCAGTGAATGACATTTATAATTCTTTCTTTGTAGATAAATCCTACATTTTCAAAACGAAGAAAAAAAGGAATTCACATTAAAGTATATAGATGTCGAGTGTTTGATTTTGCCTTGTAGCAAATACACTCAAGGTCCTAGTTTTTATTATATGTCATGTATATTTTATGGGAGTTATTTTTTTTTATTTCCTTTTACATGTCCTCAGGGAAAAATATTATGGAAAATGATCCATACTATACACTATCTATCCTAGGAAAATATGCTTTGCTCTATTTGAACAATATCTCTACCAATGTCTAGTGATCATTTAACATCACATCACTTTCTGCTTTTCTCTGTAGTCAGCGTTTATAAAATGTCATAAGTACTGCAATAACCATTTAATTGCATTAGACAATTTATCTCTCCAAAGACATCTTGAGTTATGGGAAATACTTACAATACAAAGGAGTTAGTTCCTTGGTATGGGCATGTCACTTAGAACTAAGCATAATAGTAATGCATTAAATTTAAAATACAGATATTTGCTCACTTGATTTCACTCTAACAATATTTCCTAAGTGTTAGGGATTTTATTAAATGTTTTTGGTAAAATACAACTTGTAAATACTGTAACAGTAAGTCATAAAGAAGATAATAAGCTAAGTAGTATTTATCATATTTTCAAATTCATATTTGAAAATATGAATCATTTCACATATAAAGGTTGTGTAAGAATGCCAGTGATACCCTGTTCACATTTTGTCAAAAGCCCGGGTTATTCCTAGTTAAAGCTTGGAAGACAGTCTTTATTGCTCCAAATCTGTACTCAAATGAACACCTTGGCTTAAATTTACTAAGCAGGGAGATTGCAGAGAGAGACGGAAAAATCGGCATGTTGCCTATAGTAACCAAACAGATTCAAACTTGCATTCTCCAGTATGTAAAAGAAAGAGCTTGAATCTGATTGGTTGCTATGGGCAACATCCCTACATCCCAACATCCTTTTTACTACTGCAATCTCACTGCTTAGCAAATTTAGACCCTTACAGCTCTTTATCCACACCCTTCTCTTCTATCTTCACTTTTTTTGCACCTTTCTGCTCTGCATTGCTGTTTGTAGCTTCTGTAAGAGAGACTACCAGAATTGCTGACATTATGTTACATTAGCATTACAGTTAGTCTCTTCTTCAGGTTTACAAGAACACTGAGATTGCCTTCTCTGCCACTGTATGGAGTTATTAGAGGTGGCAGTTGGTTCCAGTTATGTCTGCATCTGCTAAAACTTGAATCTTAACTTTGCCCATACCGCCGAACTGTCCTGATTTTAGCAGGTTTCCCGCTGTCCCGCCTTTTTAAATTAATGTTTAAAAAATTCTATAAATTGTTGTGGCAGCGGCATGGAAAGGGGGCGGGGCTTGGTGGTACGGGGGAGGGGATTGGGTTGTAAAGGGCGGGGGTTTGGGAGGTACAGGTGGGGTTTGGGTGGTACGGGGCACGGGCCGGATGGCGCTTGCTTGATCTGGGGCGGGACTTATCTGTCCCAATGTCCCACAGCAGGAAGTTGGGAGGTATGCATGCCCAGTGTGAAATACATCATTGCCATCATTATCTGCAATATAAATATTAAATAGCACAAACATTTTTTTTTAATTCATAAAAGTTTGATTGAAACAGACTATTAATATTTAATTATATTTCTGTTTCTTAGTTAAACATGAATTTACATGAATATCAATAAAAATGTCATATTTCTTGATTGAAAATATTGTTAATTGGAAAAGTAAGCAATCTTCTTTTATCAATTTTGGAACATGGCCCTTATGCTTTAGATAAACAAAGACTGTCAATTACACAACCTAACTTATCTTATACAGTTTCATTTATGAACAATGCATCCTTCAGAAACAGGCAATTTGCTGAATTTTACTGGCTGATGTTTACAGTTTCTAGCACAATTCATTTTACATCTCATACAATCAATTATCCTTAATTATTGTTTTCATTTCCTCAACACAATATTAATTCTAATTTTTAATGAATGAGTTCTTATCCAAGCATTTTGTGAAGCTGCTTGTTACATGCCTAACTTTAAACACCATTTTTTTGCTCTGAAAAGAGAAATTCTGGCAAGAAAAACAGCCAAGGATTCCTAGTTGCAAGGTGATATTTTATTCAATAGCAGTAGCAATTACATAGGTTAGATTGCTAAGAAAATTGATGCCAACCATTATAATAAGTGGCATTTAACATACAGTCAGGTGCATAAATATTGGAACATGGGCACAAATGTCATATTTTGGGCACCACTGTGACACCCCGCCCCTGGACTGCAAGTGTTGTGCACACAGGATTTTAAATTTTGAATGACATGTTAGAGAAACCTTGGATTTTTTATTTTTATACTGTTGGTTACACCACTTCCGTGCCCAACCAAGTCCCAACCTGTCATTGACCTAAATCAATGATGGAGGGAAGGTGAGGAGTTTTTTGCAAATGAACCACAATTTATTTAAACTGGGGCTCCTTGAGGAGGATCCCCACCTCTGACTTGAACTTCGTTACATACAAAACCAATAAGGCACTTTACAGGATAATTTAGACTTATCCAATTAGCATTAGCATATATTCGAATGCAGAATACAGGGTATAACATTACGACTCAAATATTCTCGGCTCAAAAAACAACATAAAAGGAAAGTCTCTCACTGCAACTCAAGAAAGCGTAGGCCTATGCAGGGGCTGACTAAATACGTGATATTCGTCACACCACAGGATGAATGGGGTTCGGATCCGAGAGTCCACAAAAGCTAGTTCTGGAGCTGTGACAACCCCAGGCGATGTCTCGGCCATGGGATAGGATGTTCTGGTGAGCAGTTCCTTACGACTCACTGCGTATCATCCTACCAATAGTGTCAAAGTCACTATCAGCGGCAGGCTTCCTGGACTCGGTCGACGGGACAGTGTTGGCTCATTCCCTGGCGGGACTTGACTTGCTTCGCTGACAGCTGCGGATCTTCCCAGACCTCCTCAACGATACTCATGGATAAGCGCTCACTTGTATCATGTAGACGAGCCTCAACCCACTCTTCTACTTTAGGCACATCATCCTCCCAATTCTCAATGGGTCGTGGAACACAATAGGTCTCCAGGGGATCAGCTCAACAATGTCCTCCACAAAAGTTCTGACTGCTGGGCTAACTGCAATAGTCACTTCTCTCTGTGCCAAGCAGCACAGCCTCTCCCCTTCTTCCAATTCTAATTTGGTCTCTCAGTGGCTTCAGATAAAAGTTTTCAGGCCACTCCATCACTTTCTCTGGCTCCCACTTCCAGTTACCGAGAGGTGACTCTACTCTGCTGGGCCATTCACAGACGGACACTGGACTGTACGGCCTCACCATCTGAACTAGCCGTCCCGCAGGTGCATCCGGCACCTCCCCTTGTTTGGGTCTCTGCACTGCCCATGGGGAAGCATACGGGGGTACTATCATCATCACCTCTCTTTCACCCCAGCAACGTAAATTAAGTCTGAGCCAACAATCTCTCCTCCTTTAGTCCTGCTCATACTTAAGCCCTTGTGATCCTGGGGTATCATACCACCACAATAGGTTTTAAATGAAACAATGAAGGGCCTTAATTTACTAAGCAGGGTGATCACTAAGGATCACTAAGGGTTAATTCAGAACTCTGCTAGAAGGGATGTCTGGCTCTGAATTTGGTTCCAGCATTGTATTGAGATAAATTGAGTCACGTCATGTTTACTGTCTACTGGCCATCTAGCAGGTGCTGGGTCAGGCGTCTGTATGTGTGTACCATGATGTGCACAAGGGTAGTCTATCATAATAATTGCTACAGTGATGTCAGAGTATAAAAGTCTTGTGAAATTTGTACCAAGGGTGGAAGTCGTGTCTGTTGTCTGTTAACGCTGATAGTTTTGCGTTCTCTGGGCTGAGACTTTACAGAGTGGAAACAACATGGAGCCGGTTGGATTGACCATTGAGGAGCTTTACTGGCTGTGTGACTGGTCTGAGGCTGTTAACTTGAGTGATGGGACTGAGTTTGACCAAAAGTTGGAGCCATCTATACCCCTATGTACGCTGCCCTGTTATGTGGAAATGGGGAAGGCTGCTGAACTGTGTAATGAACAACATGAAAGTGCCGTGTCCCAAGCCGTGGGGACAAGTGATCCAGCCCCTGATGGCAGTGAGTGGTTGGAGCCTTCATTTGTGCTGTTGCCTTGGCCAGGCAACATATGGAGGAAGCCTGCGAGAGAACCCAACTGAAGGAAGAGTCAGGCTTGTGCGGAGAGCGGGGAGAGCGGAGAAGTGAGAGGCAGCACCAGAGGTGTATGACAACTGTTGTCCCCCACCAACTCCATTACCAGTTTTCCCCACCGAAGTCTGGAACAAGGAGCCAACCGTGTTTGAATATATCTGTTTTCATGTATAGTGAATTTGTAATTGACAGCACTTACCCTGACAGCACGTTATTATTTTATACCATTACCGTTATTAGTTTTATACCATTACACATCTACTTAGATTGCTGAGTTGGCAATATAACTTGATGATTGTTATAGGTGAATTATCAAGTGTAAAACAATAGACGTATTCAATTAATTTTTTATTTGCCCTTGCACTTATTAACTATTTAATCTTTTTGTTGGTATTTGGCAATGGAATACCAGGTCCTAAATTTACTAAATTGGGGGACTGGATTTTGCCCAAAGCAACCAATCATATCCAAGCTCACTTTCTCCAATATGTAAAATGAAACTGAAAGCTTAAATCTGATTGGTTGCTATGAGCAAGATCCCCATATTTCCAATCCCACAGTTTAGTAAATTTAGGCCCATAATTGCAGGGGGAGGCCTTATACATAAAATATAATCACTGGAGTTACTTTACAATCAGACAGGACTAGTCTTGTAACATATAAATTGTTTATATCGTACTGGGTAATAGGATCAATTTACAAATTACAAACATCAACTTTTAGTAACATCTTATACAGCATGTCTGCAACATGAGTTCTTTGTTTCTTTCTTATTATTTACTTTTTCAAGAACACATGTTATGCTAGGTACACACGGTAAGATAAATTGTATCCAATCGAAAGATTTTTCAAGAGTGGGTAAAACTATGTTGAATTGCAGGGGAGGTAAATACTGATTTGCAATCAGTATTACAGGTGAGAGATGATGTTTTCAGCCCAAGGGGGGAATTCAGTAACTGACGAATCTTCTTTGAAAGTTCTTTCGTCAGCGATCGTCAGTGATGAAAATTTGTCAATGACTGGTGATGTATAGTATTCAGTAAGTGACGAATTGTAATGACGAATTGTAATGGCTGACGAATGTTGACGAAATTGCATTGACGTAAAACTGGAATTCGTCAGGTGATATTGCACTAAACTGACGGATACACTGACGAATTTGACGAAACTTCGTCTTGACGAAGT
>JABWIB010000159.1:150653-160716 GCA_016617825.1 Platyplectrum ornatum | reverse complement strand
ATGTTTAATGTAGAGTTCTCCCTCCCACACCCTAGGATCCTCCTGGATTGTGCTCAGTCTACTGCATCATTATAATATTTATAAATGGTCAGTGTTGCCCACCATTTTGTTAACTGTATCCCGTCTCTACAGGGAAAATTCTACAGGTGCACTGACGAGGCCAAACACAGCCCAGAGGAATGCAAGTAAGAGTACACTGAATATATCAGACCCCTTGGTAGAGAATGGACACATTCAAGATGGCCACTCTCTGTGGACTGGTTTCTGTTCTACGCATGTACAGTGTATTAGTTATTTCATTAATGAAGAGGGGTTTAACACACAAGAATAACTTTAGTGGAGATATCATGCATAATAATACTGTCTCCAGGGGTAGTCTTACTGTCTAACTGAAACTTAGCTGCATAGTTGCCCTTATCTGTTGAATGTGAATCCCTGACATCTACAGGCACATTGATTTGATATGTGCCTGTAGATATCTCTTTCTGTGTAGGCCTCCTGTCTCTTTCTCCAGGTAGTGAGAGAGACCCACGGCAGTCTAATACACCTTTACATACACAGCAGGAGGTCAGCTCACACAAACCACACTGAGGTCTCCAGAGTATTCAAAATTAACTTCTCTCACACTTTGTTTGTCACAGGGGCACATTCATTGTGTACAAGGAAGGGGATGTCACCCATCCAATGGTGCGAGAGAGAATCTGGCACAACAGNGAATTCAACTTTGACAATGTCCTTTCCGGCATGATGGCTCTATTTACCGTGTCCACGTTTGAGGGCTGGCCATCGTAAGTATATGTTGCAAGATGGTGGGGACTGTGGGGACATACTACAGGCAGAATATAAAATTATTTATGTTATTATGTGAAGATTAGCCTTATTAAAGCAATTCATTATAGACTGTCTATGAAATAATCATTTAGAAAAATTCGGGATTTAGAATTCTAATTTCTATATGCACAGATTCCTGTACCAAATATTGGTATTTGCTAATACTATTCAGAGATCCNATGTTCGCATTGTAGCCACTACCACTCGCACGGAATCTGAAGGGTACTTTTGAAAAGATAGAACACCTACACTGTTAATTAACTAAGTACTGGATCCAGACATACATACTATTGAACTATTGAGCCAGTGGGCAAAACCATGTTGAATTCCATTAGTTGCAAACAGTATTAGAGTTGAGAGATGATATTTCCTAGCCCAAGTGTAATAACAGTGTAACAGTAACACTGGTCAGTATCTGTGTGCAAAATGCAAAAGTATTCTCTCTGCATGCAAACACTAACATTAATTTTACTTCACCTTCAATTTAACATGGTTTTGTCCACTTGCTTGTAACTTCAATAGTATGTAAATGAAGTCTAGATCTAGTTCTAAGAGGGAACACCCAAATGTGAACACACTTTTTTTTATCCATTTCCATATTATTTGTGGTAGTGACAAATAGCAATTTTATTTGAATTGTTGGTGCCATCACNTTAACCAGTAGCTATTCTAAATGCATAGCCACTAAAAGAGATTAATCCAAGCCCTTGGGTGTCCCCTGGCCCTTGATTGAAGTCGTATTAGAATAACATATTTTTCCCAAAGCCAAAGAATTAAATGCCTAACAGGCCAGCAGAAAGCTCCAGACGTGTGTGTGTGTGTGTGTGTGTGTGTGTGTGTGTGTGTGTACATTTTTGGGGAACATTTTTCTGTCTTAACTCACTCATCTTGTAGGCTTTTGTACAAGGCCATTGATGCCAATGGGGAAAATGTTGGACCCATATACAATTATCGAGTGGAGATTTCTATCTTTTTCATCGTCTACATCATCATCATTGCATTCTTCATGATGAACATCTTTGTGGGCTTCGTGATCATCACCTTTCGAGCTCAGGGAGAGCAGGAATACAAGAACTGTGAACTGGACAAAAACCAGGTAAAGGGTCATATGACCACCTCATCTGGACCACCTGACTGTTACAGACCATAGCTTGGCCTCTATTAAGCTGGCCATCCACGAGAACGATATCGTTTTCATGGTGACCAGTAAAAAATGTAAAAAGACCCGTAAAAAAATACATAAAACATACTCACATTTCTGGGGTCTTTGCCAGGCATTGGACCTGTGCCCGGCTCCTTCTTGTGATGGTCCGGNATCTCCNTCTTGTACTGAGAGACGCTGTATATGCATGGCGCCATCACGCATATACAGCGTCTCTCCGTACAAGTTGATTTTACAGGTATTTAAAATCCGATTGATCAAAGATAAGTTTGTTTAGGTGTTTCNGTGGGGTATTTTAGGGTCCGGTTATTGCACACTATTTAAAGTATGCCCAAATATAAACCATATATTTATTATATACATCTAATATACCCAATATGTACTTTATATAATTTCCACAGCTCTAGTATACCCTACATGCATTACAAACATCTGGAAACCCTTCTTTNAAAATCGTTTGTTTGACACTGCCCCTGCTGATGTGCATGCTTTATATCTCTTCAGCGTCAATGTGTGGAGTATGCATTAAAGGCTCAGCCTCTCCGCAGATACATCCCAAAGGCAAGATACCAGTACAAAGTGTGGTTCATGGTCAATTCCACNGGCTTTGAGTATATCATGTTTGTGCTTATCCTACTAAACACCATCGCCCTAGCAATGCAGGTAAATAACAACTGGGATTTGTGTAAGTACTCAGTATGCAGATGTATTGGGTTGGTAAAGTATTATGGAGGACTTTTGAAGACAAGACATTATTACATGTATTATTACAATACACTGGTATGTTTCTTTGTTTTAGCATTATGAACAGTCAAAGCCATTTAATTACGCTATGGACATCCTAAACATGGTTTTTACAGGACTCTTTACTGTGGAGATGGTGCTAAAACTCATCGCATTCAGACCCAAGGTCAGTCCTGTCTGTATCTTTCTCTCTCTCTCTCTCTCCAATCTTTTGCCTTGTTTAGACATCAGTAGGGCCTAAATTACTGCAACATGCAGCATATAGATAACCACTAACTGATAAAGTTGTTATATTAATCGATGTGTAAAAGAGGAGTGGCCTCCCCAATGCCCGGGATCCACCCTGAAAGGAATTAGGAGTTCAAATGAAACAGTATAGTCCTACGCATGCCACTCTATCTAGATTTAATTAAANGAATAGGAATCTTAGGATAGGGTCTTGTGTTTAGAACAAGTAATGGAGGAGAGTGGTGTCCCATGAACTTGGAAGGAAAGCTAGATATAATAAGGATCTAATACTGGATTCCCGCTGGTACTGTCATAACTAATCTGCATCCAATCTATTGTACTAAAAAAATGAAAACTTGCAGTACCTTCCAACAGGCTGCGGGTGGAGACATAGTTTCTTTTATCTTTACCTATTGACATTGCAATGTCAGTGACACCACAGACCTGTGGCTACTTGCTTAGATTCCTTATGCCGATGTGTGTAATAAATATTCTGCTCTTCCTCTCTTGATCACCAGCATTATTTCTGTGATGCCTGGAACACCTTTGATGCTCTTATTGTAGTGGGAAGCCTTGTGGATATTGCGGTCACTGAAGTCAATGTGAGTATGCATTGGTTACAGAGGACAATGTGGAAATTTACAAGTGGCGGTATGGACAACTAGAAGATAATCAAAGTAAATGGAGTTTTGCGGTTTTACAATTAAGCCAGTGGGAGTAGTGACAATACTTGATTGGTTGTAAAAAAAAAAGTATTGTATGCTGTATGCATATTTAAATATAAATAGTATTAAAAACAGCCATCTTCTTATAAACATTTACCCAGGGTTGCCTACTTTTGCGAATGGATTTCAGGGAGATTGTGACAAGGGCTGCACAAAAGGGGTGTAACTTATGCTGCCTAAGGGGTGTGGCCTGTGGATAGCTCCACCCATGGGTGTCTCACTGCAATCTCGGCGCTTAGTGAATATACCCTCATGTGTCTTATACCCTCATGTGTTTTAGTACAGTCGTAGTAGTGATAGTAGTTTCTAAAGTGAATTCTTAAATTGGTTTATGCTAACTGGTGTTCCTTCTATTTTAATTTTACTTGTTTTTTAATGGTTGTGTTTTTACAAAATATGCAACATTTAATTGGATCTTTCTGTAAATTGGCACATGGAAAAATTACCATCATCATCATCATCATCATCATCATCACTTTTTGTGTCTTGTCGTAGAATGGATGGCATGTTGGGGAGGTAGGTAATAGAAAATCATTATGGAGTCGTAATCTAAATAATCTAGGTACTGTAAATCATCCCAAACCAAATGCTTGCCACATAATCCTTGTTAGGTGTAGTAGAAAAAAGTATATTACAATCCTACAGCACACATAACTGAACCTTTTTATACTTAAATATATATCCGAATTTGTAAAGAGTCAAATCCAGATTCAGATTCACCTTACTGGAGGCTACTACACTCACCCGCAAGGGAGTTTCGATAGACAGACTGTAGAATAAAGGTGGCCATACACTATAAGATAAATTGTTCCAATCGAAAGATTTTTCAAGAGTGGGCAAAGCCATGTTGAATTGCAGGGGAGGCAAATTTTAATTGCAATCAGTATTAGTGAGTTGACAGATGATGTTTCCTAGTCCTAGTCTAATAACAGTGTAACAGTAACACTGGTCAGTATCTGTGTGCAACATGCAACAATAAAGTATTTTCCCTGCATGCAAACACTAACATTCATTTTACATCCCCCTGCAATTCAACATGGTTTTACCCACTCTTTAAAAATCTTACAATTGGAACAATTTATCTTATAGTGTATTGCCAGCTTAAGGTTTCCCCAGATTAAATAGAGATGGTTCAGTCTGCTTCCCCCCATCCTTCCATCAGAAAACACCCCCTCGAAGGAAGTCTGTATCTGTATTTTGTTTTTTTCCTAGAAATAAAAACTTCAGCAGCCAAATAAAATAAATTCTTCTAAAATGAAGATAACACGGCATATATAATGTTGTACCATTATGCTCTGTATAAAACAATTATAGGTCATATTACTATATGTATACCTCCCAGTGCTCCCATTTCACACTCTGTAAGTACAGTATACACCCCAGTGCACCTACTTCCCCCATATGTATGCCCCACCGACAGGGCAACATTCAGAAATAGTGGGGCCTGGAAGCGACAAAATTGGTGGGCCCCCTCCCTCTGTAATCCCCAATTCCTGGGAGTGAGCGGAGATTTATGGATTAAAGGGTCAGTAAGGTTTCAATTAAAATGTTCATACTGAATGCGCTAAGTGACTTGTGTCTGTCATCATGTTCCGTGTTTCCAAGCTATTATATTAAATCAAATTTCTATTAGAATCACATGATTTTTTGTGGAATCTTTTCATATAAGAGTGTGAGCGTAAGTATGAGTCTCTTCTCATCTTAGCGCTGTTTGCATTGACCATATCGTCTTGTCCCCGCTGACCTGTCCTTCCTCAGAGTTCAGAAGACAGTTCCAGAATTTCCATCACATTTTTTCGTCTCTTCCGCGTGATGCGCTTAGTAAAACTGCTAAGCAAAGGAGAAGGTATAAGGACACTGCTGTGGACATTCATCAAGTCCTTTCAGGTAGGATTTCTGGAAAGTAATCAAGATGGGACTGTATTGGTTTTGAAGACACTGTATTGCTATGGGCAACATCCCCACTTTTTCAACCCAGCAGTTCAGTATATTTAAGCCCTGGATATGTCTTTTAATGAATTGTTTCATGTTGCCAACTGTATAATAACTGTGCTAACGTTTGCTATGTGTAATTAAATATGGCACATTATCCAATGAATGTAAATAGCGTATACTCTTGTGTGTCTTTGCTCAGTAGTTATATAAGACTTTTAAAGCCTATGTTTGTCTCCACCAGGCCCTGCCTTATGTTGCGCTTCTCATAGCAATGATATTCTTTATCTATGCTGTAATTGGCATGCAGGTGAGTCACACATCCATAGTGTACAACTTTGATCTTTAAATACTTTGATCTTTTAAGTACAAACCTTAAATGAGTCACGCTCATTTCTCCAAATTGTTTTGTTGTTGTGCGCAGACATTTGGGAAAATCGCCATGCAGGATGGGACACAAATCAACCGAAATAACAACTTTCAAACGTTTCCCCAGGCTGTGCTGCTACTATTCAGGTAACAGGAGAGCAGAATGTGTAATGGTATATAAACATTTTTTTTACTAATTGAAAAGTGGGCATGTTGCCCATAGCAACCAAGCTGTTTAAGCTCTTAGTTTAATTTTACATACTGGAGAATGGGAGCTCAAATCTGATTGGTTGCTGAAACACTCAATCCATTACTCTCTGAAGTAGAGGGAACGCCCACTTCTGAACTTAACCCTGCCTCTCTGTCAGAGGTGTCAGGATGGGTTGTAATGTGTTCCATGTACAAAACAGTGACCATAATCTGATTAAAACACATAGGGGGGTATTTACTAAAGGTCGAATTGTCTGGTCGAATAGAAATCGGAGCAAATCGCTTCGATTTTGAATTCGAACGGAGGCGTGAATCTTCGTATTTACGAAGATTCGATTTTTGATGGTCGAATGAATTCGACCGCGATTTGGTGCGATTTTTCGGCGCGAATTCGCCCTGAATTCGCGTCGATTTATGGCTTCGGACCCTCGATTTTGTAAAATCGNGCTTCGAATTCAGGCTGTCAAATCGAAGTTACATGAATGACTGTTCGAGGCAGCCTGTCCCATTCTTCACACAGGCAGTAACAACACTTTACTGTACGCAAATTTTATTGCCATATTTTTTGGGATCAGGACCAATAGCAGTATGTATTTTTTGGAACATATATAAAAAAAAAAACCATGCAAGAAGCATCCTAATAACATCTTATAGTCAGCATATGTATAGGCTTTAATAAATTGTGGCAATTGTGTTTAAAAACATATTGGATANCATGCTTTTCAAAGGGAAAAAACACAAATCGGGAGCCCTGGAGATGCGATTTTTTAAACGAAAATTCGAGGGTNGAATTCACAATTCNACCTTTAGTAAATGTACTTGCCAACGGAGGAGATAGGGAAAATTCGAACATTCGATTTGCAAATCGAAGCTGTAATTCGAACGATCTTTCGGACGCGAATTCATTCGGCCATGCGATTTTTCTGAAAATCGGCCCTTAGTAAATACGAAGAGGGCGAATTCAGACCAAAATTCGAGGGAATAAATCGATTTTCACAATTCGACCTTTAGTAAATACCCCCCATAGACAGTAGGGAAAATTTTTATGACAGAAGAAAAAAGATTCTGAAGCAAAGTATACATTTGTAATTAACCCATTAAAAGGGTGATACATGCTGCACTATATTCAAATATAGTGCGGGGAAGACATTATAAATTTATTGAATGATTCATTTCACGTTCACAAAAAATAGTCATTTCTATGTATTGGGTGTGGATTTGAAGGATGCTCTGTGTATTGGGTTGGGGTTACTAAGATGCTCTATGTATTGGGTAGGGATTGGTAGGATGTTCTATGTATTGGGTGGGAGTTACTAGGATGCTCTATGTATTGGGAGACCTTCACTAGGACAGTCTCTGTCTTGGATTGTGGTCACTAGGGTTCTGTCTGTATTGGGTCTTGGTCACTACCATATTCTCTGTATTGTACTGTAACTATGATGCTAGGGAAATACAGGTTAGTAGATCTTATAGATAAAAGTAGATCATCATCACTTTTTCTTGCATTTAATTGGCTATACATAACCAACCACATTACACATATGTACTGCTAAGACCACACGTGCTAATCCTGCTTACTTTTATGTTAGGCACTATGTATAGTTCATCACCAGTAGATTTATTTTTACTAGGAACTTAGAAGGTTTCCAATTTGTGAACTGTTGAAAGGTTAAAATAAACAAACATTAAAGCCACAATATATGGTTGTGTGCAATCCTCGTTTCCCTAGGTGTGCCACAGGGGAGGCCTGGCAGGAGATCATGTTAGCCAGTCTGCCAGGCAAGCGATGTGACATTGAGTCCGACTTTGCACCAGAGGAAGAGTTTACTTGTGGGAGCAACTTTGCCATTGTGTACTTTATTAGCTTTTTTATGCTTTGCGCCTTCCTGGTAAGTGAATCAGAATAACTTGTCTGTAGGCTTATACTGTGCTTATGTAATATGTAAATATGGAGTATTCTAATTTGTACGTGTGCCTTGCATTTGGCAGTGATTGGAATATGAGTTTTTCTAAGGTAAAAGTATTCAAATATCTCCACAGAATTATCTTAGCATTAATTCTAATATATTACATTTTCAGTTTTATAATGCTCTTCACTTACTGCGATGTATTAGGCCACTAAATTTCCATCTCATATACTTTGGCCCTGCCTGAAGCGTGAGACCTTGTTATGTATTCAGAACAGACAGTATGAGCTAAATACTTTGGAAATCCATTTAACCGGAGAGACAAAGTTTTGAACAATACTGATTTCATGTGCTGTAAGTAGAATTTACTTGTGTTATCTGTATGTTGTACTGACATAGGGCTTTTTACTTCAGATCATCAACTTGTTTGTGGCTGTCATTATGGATAACTTTGATTATCTGACAAGGGATTGGTCCATTTTGGGACCTCATCATTTGGATGAGTTTAAGAGAATCTGGTCTGAGTATGATCCAGAAGCAAAGTGAGTACTGAAGCTGATATCTAGGTTCTGATCAAGTGTTCACTTAATCATTTGTTCAATGCATCTCCATTTTCATTTTCACCTAAATTCATCGCTCTCTTCTACAACATCACCCGCTCTCTTCCATAATGTCACCTGCTCGCTTTATAACCTCACCTGCTCTATTCTGCATCACCCCCTCTCTTCTACAACGTCTCCTGCTCTATTCTACATTGTCACCCGCTCTCTTCTATAACGTCTCCTGCTCTATTCTACATTGTCACCCGCTCTCTTCCACAATGTCACCTGCTCGCTTTCAAATGTTACGTGCTCTATTCTGCATCATCCCCTCTCTTCTATAACGTCTCCTGCTGTATTCTACATTGTTACCTGGTCTCTTCCACAACGTTACCTGCTCTCTTCTGCACTGTCATTCGCTCTCTTGTACAACGTCACCTGCTCACTTCCGCAACGTCACCCACCATTTTTCATATTGTTATCTGCTCTCTTCTACAATGTCACCAGCTTTCTTCCACAATGTCACCTGCTCTTTTTCACAACGTTACCCACCTTCTGCAACACCATCCACCCACCATCCACCCTTTTATAACGTCACAAGCTCTTTCGACAATGTAACTCACTTTCTTACACATCGTCACCTGCTCTCTTCTACAATGTCACCCACTCTTTTCCACAGCGTCATCTACTCTTTTGCACAACATTAACCACTCTCTTCCGCAGCATCACCGGCAACACCATCCACCCACCATTCAACTTTTTATAACGTCACCCGCCCTATTTCATAACGTTACCAGCTCCTTCTACAATTTGCTCACTTTCTTTTACAACGCAACACCCTCTTCTACAATGTCACCCACTCACTTCTGCATCATCACCTACTCTCTTTCACAACGTCACCAATTTTCTTTCACCACTTAGGTTGAAATTCTTCAATCAATGTAACAGTTACATGTTATTTTCCACTACTTCAGTCTCTCTGTGAAACAAATGTCCATTCATTCTACCATTTCTACCAGTTTTGTTATTTTGTCTTTCACAGGGGCCGTATTAAACACTTGGATGTGGTAACCTTACTGCGCCGTATCCAGCCTCCCCTGGGATTTGGAAAACTGTGTCCACATCGTGTGGCATGCAAGGTAAAAATACTGCAACTATTATTATTATTCGAGATTCAGGTTCCAATAATGTGTTGAGGTGCTCGATAGGAGTTTTAATTAGGAAGACCACGGATACGGCTCTCTTCAGACTTCAAATTACTTTATTGAGATATAAAATACAGCTCGACGTTTCAGTGAGTCAATCTCCCTTTCCTCATGGACGAAAAGCAAGTCTGAAGAGTGCCGTATCCATGGTCTTTATATATATATATAATATACATATATATATATATATATATATATATATATATATATA
>JABWIB010000159.1:134299-150481 GCA_016617825.1 Platyplectrum ornatum | reverse complement strand
TTGTACTCTGTTTGCGTAAGGAAGGAATACTCACGATTTTAATCTTGCGGCTCATTGAGTCGCATATAAAAATATGAGAGACTTCCCTAATGTAATAGACGCGTAAAAGCGCACGACTGGCTGTTTCGCATCTAAAACGCGGATTGAATCGGCCCCTAAAAGTCTTTTGTTACATATAATCCTTTAAATATAAATTTTACCATACGCAGTTGGTACACACATTTAATATAAGTTTCTTAAATTATTTTTACACCTTTATGTCTTTGTGCATAGTCCAAAACCCTATTTAGGGTACACATAATATTATTCTGTATCAGTGCTCGAAGTGGGCTGGTATACACCAGTATGGTATAACATCACCTCTTCTCCCACTAAGCCCCACCTTTTGTATAAGTCCCACCCCCTCCAGACTGGAGGAGGAAACTAATAAACAAAATTGCGGGTCCAGAGGGGGCAGGGCTTAGCGCCATACCACCACTTAAGAATCCCCACTTCGAACCCTGGTCTATATAACAACAAGTGGCATCATATCCTAGCTGTGAAAGGTTACTGGTACCAGTATTGCTTTTTAACAGTAAATAAATAATGTGTATTCCACTGCATAGTATCTGTAAAACATGTTTTATAGAAAGAAAGCTCCTACATGTTTCACTCACTACATTATATTGTTGATTTATCTTGATTTATACTGCCAATGACTGCTCCTTCCAGTGCTCAATTTTATTATAAAGTATAAAAATGGTTTTAAAAATATATTTGGTGAACATCATAGAAATGCTACTCTGTATCCTCACTCATCCATTCTTATAGACATAAGCAAATGCGTATAAAGTGCCAGTTTTTTACAACACCTTTTACATCTGTGATTTTGTGAATTGGAATTAGCATATATAGACCCATAGGCTGAAATTGTATTCTGTTTGAGATGGAAAATCATCCAATCGGGTGGGGCATGAGAACATTTATAGGTTGGGGGAGGTACAAAATAATATTTAACTCCTTAGCTCCAGCATTTTTCATCTTTCCCACAAATTCATAGACCTGGAACTAACTGGGGACATACAATGAATTTTCACTAACCTAAGAGCTATTGGCTGACGATATTGGTGAGCAGGATGACTGAAATTTCTGCTGTCGTCTGATGGGTATGGAAACCCATTGGCCAGATCCAGATTTATACATAGAGGACTTTATCCAGACTTATATAGTATTGAAGTATTAGGGTGAGAGATGATGTTTCCAGTAACACTGGTCAGCATCTGTAGAGTAAAGTATTCTTCCTGCATGCAAACAACATCATTCATTTTACCTCCCCTGCAATTTAACATGGTTTTTCCCACTCCTAACTTTATGCTTGTAAGTTTAAATACTCTGAAAAAACGATAAAAATAGCTGAAAAAAGAGATGATTAAAGAAAGAAAGAGAAATGTTTTCCTGATTTCCCACCAGAGGGCAGCAGGAAGGTTAATAGAAGCACTGGCAGATTATTTTGTTATAACTGGGGGAGATTTGGATGAGGAAATTACATTTTACCGTCTGCCTCACTATTTGCTGCTGTTTCACGGCTTTGATTGTCCACAGGGTGCAGCGTTCTCATTATCTGCAGACACCATACTAGGTAAAAGAAATAATGTACTATTTCCATGCCTACATCTGTTGTTCACCATACGTGAACCAGTCACACACATCTGATGTGGGGGAAAGTGTTTCCTTGCACCAGACTGCCATGATGTCACTGTGTGATTCAGCAGCATGCACCTATGTGAGATAGAGGCCAACCCTTTCTTTATTATTATTAAAGCATGCACCATGGCATTAGTGAAAATTTGTTGAAGCATGTGGCATTTTAACTGCANTTCGGTCTCGCCCTACTCTGACCCCTTAATAGGAAACACCACTTCCCCTCCTATTGGTTGTAAAAGTGCCTGCTCCCTTACAGGATATTCATCTATTTATCTGAGCCGTGATTAGCTTGTAATATGTCGGGTCCAAAGGATGACATGCCCCATATAAATTGCCTTGTATGACGTAAAATGTCCCTATAATCACTTATGGAGTGACCCAGATTCAAACATCCGCCCTACCAATTCATACCTCCCATTCTGTCCAGATTTCAGAGGTGCACACATGGACATATGTTTGCATGCTAATTTAGGTCCTTAATATACACTTTAAATACTATATATCTCCCATCCATCAAGTGTACTTAAGCTTCACAACCTTTCCCATCCTGTAGTCTGCTGCATACACAGTCACAAAATGTGGTGATGTACTGCTGGCAAGGAATGTGATAAGCTTGGATTTATATGGAGCATATTGTTCCCCCTTAATAGCATATCATGGTTACATTCAGCAGTACCTATGCCCTACCGATTTTTACAGTAAGGGAGAATCTGCTTCTAATCTCATACATCAATCTCATACACAATCGTATTGCATGCTGTAATGAAAGTCCATTGTTTGCTAAATGTCAGGCTGATGCCATGCAACGCGATGGTCCACATCTCAGAGAGAGGGTTTAGTGCATGTTATGTCTCTGCACTGGTCTTTCAACACAGTTTCATCATCTTCGCTGACTTTTGGCTGTCTGCTGGTACTGACAATCCGTAAATGTCTTCACAGAGACTTGTCGCCATGAATATGCCTCTTAACTCTGATGGCACCGTGACCTTTAATGCCACACTCTTTGCCCTGGTGCGAACTTCATTGAGGATCAAAACAGAAGGTACATCATTTTTGTGAAAGCCACTGCAGACTGTGTAGATATTGTGTTGAGCTTGTGGAATGAGAACTTTACAAGAACACATTTTTTTCCTATCTAAAGGTGGCCATACACGGGCCGAATTTCGTTCCGAGCTCATGAATATCGTGTATGGCCACAACCGAAAGTTCCCAACGGCAACTAAACGCCGGGAAACCTAAACAAATGAACATCGTGATCAATCGGATCACGATGTTCGGTTGTTTATAAAAAATAAAAAATAAAAAAAAATACCCTAAAAAAAAGAAATAAATTAAATTAAAATAAACTCAACCGCCAGATGTCTTCGCTGGGCACCGCAGCGGTGCCCAGCACCTCCTCCTGTGCGGCGGCGTCTCTATCCTGCACGGGGAGGACGCTGTATATGCTTGACGGCGTCACGTACATACAGCGTCCTCTCCGTGCAGGAGAGAGACGCCGCCGCACAGTAGAAGGTGCTGGGCACCGATGCGGTGCCCAGCGAAGACATCTGACGGGCGAGTTTATTTTAATTTAATTTATTTCCTTTTTTTTAGGGGATTTTTTTTTTTTAATCCCCATAGGCCAACATGGGAACGAAGTCGATCCCGTGTATGGCCAGCTTAAGACAAAAAAGTAATGTTTGTCTTTAAGTCATCATTTTATTATGAACTAATATCCATATAGTTAGATCTACGGAGTACTAATTGACTTGCCTACTTATATTTTGTAGCATAACATTCCATTATAACTATTATTATTGGATCAGATCCAGAGATTAAAATTAGACAGGAAAGTTACATTTGGGTAATACCATGTTGAATTGTCATTGGAAACAGTATTAGAGTTGAAAGATGATGTTTCCAGCCCATGTCTAATAACAGATATCAGTAACACTATCTGTGTGCAAAATGCAAAAGCAAAGTATTCACCCTGCAAGCAAAGACTAAAATTACATTTAATTCCTCTGACACTCATCAATGAATTACCCCGGTGTAACTTTCCTCTTTTATCTTCAAGTCTGGATGTGGTCCATTATTATTATGCTGTGGTCAATAGTATGTCTTAATGATCATTATTATTATTATTATGTGTTTTTAGGCAATCTGGAAGCTGCCAATGAGGAACTCAGGGCTGTCATAAAAAAAATATGGAAAAGAACCAAACAGAAGATACTAGATGAGGTCATCCCTCCCCCTGAAGGTCAGTCCACTGAAGTCCATAACGCAGTTCCTGAGACTGAACACAGTAGTTGTACAAGAAGGACTGTTGGCTTTTTTGGGAACACTTATACTGTTCGTAGGAAAGCAACATTCTGTTGCCCTCTCTCCCGGAGACACACTGATTTCAGGCACTCCTCCCGGTATCCCAGAATTGGCAAATCTCAGGACCTGGGCTGAGGCAGTGATTATTAATATAAATCTCTGCCTCCAACTGGCCGTTACATTGAATGGGCGGGGCTTGATGATAACAAGCTCCACCCATTCAAAGTAAACAGAAGATTTACCATTTGGGGTGCGGCTTTGGACTTAGTTTGCATAGATTACACCCTTTGCATCACCCTCAGGCTGATGGGTTTTTGATTGGCAGCTCTAGAACGGGACTAAATATGTTTGAGGTTAATGGGGTGTGCGGCCTAGTATGGTGGTATATATGTGGGCCAGAGAAGCCATGTTGTGGTATAGTCTTATTACTTCTCTCTTGACGATATAAAGATATCATCCGTTGACATGTACTATTGTATCTGGGTGAAACAATCACTTAGTGTGGGAGAAGTAGGGCTTTTCCATCTTAGTGGGAGAAATATTTGAGGTGTATTTGTTGGAAAGATCTGAGGGTGATCGGCAATAAGGATTGAAGCCACAATTTCAGTGACTGTGGAACCTTGACCCCTAGTATCATTTCAAGGGTCCCATTAGAGACAACATTTAACTGTCCTCACGCTTCATCCTTGAATATATGTATAAATATGTAAATAAACAATTATATTGGTCAATTTTCTTTAGAGGAGGAGGTGACAGTGGGCAAATTTTATGCCACCTTCCTGATCCAGGATTACTTCCGGAAATTCCGTCGAAGGAAGGAAAAGGGGCTTCTTGGAACGGAGAATCTGCCCAGCAATTCTACTACCCTACAGGTTAATATCCCCGGTGCGCTATATAAACAGTAAACTATTATTGTTTCTTGCTGCAGATATAGAGATGAACCTCAGTTATAGATAGAGAATTGACTGTCGTCCACCCACATTTTGGTCTCTCATTTACGTTCATTCAGGCTGGACTGAGGAGCTTGCAGGACCTGGGTTCTGAGATACGCAGAGCTTTATCCTGTGACCTGGAAGAGGATGATCTCTCGGCATTTAGAGGGTTAGGGCGCCAGGTGAGTAGTAACACTGTGCAGAACAGTATGGTGACCATGGAATGTTGGGTAACTGTATCAGTGATTACAGTATAACTCATCTC
Organism: Platyplectrum ornatum; assembly: GCA_016617825.1. NCBI lineage: Eukaryota > Metazoa > Chordata > Amphibia > Anura > Limnodynastidae > Platyplectrum > Platyplectrum ornatum. Next base: position 145,300 of record JABWIB010000159.1, on the reverse strand, counting down.
TCAATGTTAGATTTCAGAAGACACTCCTTTAGGCGAGAGTGCGCCTGGTCTGGCCAATGAACGTCAAATCTCTGCATCTGTTTTGTCGCTCACCAACTCCATTGGAGGACGTGAAGATCAGGCTCCTGCTCCCAGGAGATCCTCCTTGGTAAATCGATCCGGCGGAGGCTCTAAAGACAGCCTGCTGCCACCTCCTCCGCCACCACCCAATGTAGTCGGTGGCAAGAAAAGGCATCTGAGCACTCGCAGGTAGAACAAAAAACATGTTATAGTACTCATGCAATATAGCAATATGACACTGGAATGTAACAGAATTCTAAATGAGAATCTTAAGATTCAGCTTTGGTTGAAATATTTTACAATTAAATCTTCTTTGTTGAAATGATAAGAGGTGGGGGTGACTCTAATTGCCACATTAAAATAGGTATAGCATATATTTTGTATTGAGTAAGTCAAGTAATGCCTGTTTCCTGAGCTCTTCCTAAATATGTATATTCTTTCTAGAAGAAGCTCAGAGGGGGCCTTTATACCACCCACTGTGCAGGAGCAAGAAGAAACGGCTACAGAAGATGAACAGAGGTCCAAGACATCGTCACCCGTATACACCCCCAACAATGAAACAGAAAGGTATATACTGTTTGCACGTCACAGCAATGAGACAAAGAGTTGTATATTGTATGCAGTTTCTATATCTACCAGTGATGAGACAAAGAGGTGTACATGTATGCAGTGTTTGTTCCTACAAGTAATTAAACAGAGAGGTGTTAATATTTGCAGTATATATCTAGCAGTGATGAGACAGGTGGGTGTACACTGTATGCAATGTATGTATTTACCATTAATGAGAAAGATAAGTGTATATATATGCTGTGTATGTATTTACCAGTAATGAGACAGTTGAATATGTATGCAGCAGTGGTCGAAGTGGAAATTTAGAAGTGGTGGTATGGAAACACTGAATATAATAGAAGTCAATAGAGATTTGTAGTTTTTCAATTACACCAGTGGGAGAAGTGCCGGTTTGGCATAACCCCATATACACCCCCACTTCGAGCCCTGGTATGCAGTGTATATATATCTACATGTAAACAGACAGATATCTGTGTATATATGCATGTAGTGTATATATCTACCAGTAAAGAGGCAGATATATGTGTAGGTATGCTGTGTATATTTCTACCATTAAAGAGACAGATATGTGTGTGTAGATATGCAGTGTATAAATCTACCAGTAAAGAGTAAATCTGCCAGTAATGAAACAGAGATGTGTATATTGTATGCTGTATATGTATGTATCGGTAATGAAACAGATATGTGTATACTGAATGCAGTGAATGTATTTAGTGTGTGAGATGTTTAAAAGTAGAAATGTTTTCCTTAAGGCACTATAGGTGCCAGAAAGGCCGTGTACCTTTCATTGCTGCAATGGATTGGGGGTACTTGAAAAAACACACTGTAGGACATCTTAGGACCACAGCCACCTATTGTATGCACAGAAACAACTAAAATTTAAAACCTCTTTAATAAATAATGATTCACGAGACCCTCACTGTGACTATTATATTCCGCAAGCACCTGATGGCTACCTATTTGAATCTCTTTTGCATGGCAAATAGTATTGCTGGGCATGTAAGGACACCCATTTTTTCCAGATGTACAATCTGTATTTTAAAAATGATACAGCCGACAGCTAAATTGTGACTGTCTGACACCAATTAGAAATAATCGTTATAAAACGGTACCAATGCCAAAGTGTGCTTATTTTGGCAAGTTACCTGGTCACTACAGCACTGTTCATATGAGGAGAAGGTTAGGGGTAGGCTGCAGGGAGGGAACAATTCATAGAAGGGGAAGTTTATGGTTAGGTTGTGGGGAGGGAATGGTTAATAGAAGGGGGTAGGGTGATGGAATGGGAGGAAGAGGACTAGGATAAGGGTTGGGGTTAGGGAAAATATAACAATGGGAATTTGACTCTTCGTCTACACCGTCCTCTTCGTTGGGTCCTCCTGTATGAGCATAGCCAGAGGCAGCCTAAAACATAGGTGGTATTGGTGTGTCTGGGAAGCAATTCCATACTTCACTGGCAAAGACCTGGTTGTGCTATGCCTTAACTCGGTTCACAAGATGCCAGCGTGCCCTTATAATTCTAGTAAAATACACACCTTTTAAATTTCCACCTAGGGTTCCACAAAACCTAGTGCCGCCCCTGAGTGTAGCTCTGTCGTTGCATTGTTATTGCTGGGAAAATTCCCGAACAAATGGGGCTGATTCATTTGTCAAACTACCTCTATTTGCTCTAACTCCTATGTAGAGCTGACAGATCAGGGCTGCTTATTTTAAAAGTTTAGATTATTTAAATAGTATCCAAGGGCTGAGAAATGTGCATTATATTAGGAAGAAACAGGATCAATATTACAATCCCTACTACATGTACCCTCACCCTCATTAATAGTGCTTTAAATACAGCATTGTTTTTGGACAAGTGGTAATAAATATCAGGATGGATGTATTAACAGGATGAATTAGAAGTGATGTTTTTCACTTCTGTCGTCTATATTTCCAGCCAGACCCGCAAATGGCATTGATCTATAAGCAGAACCAGGTTCCCTGGTTATCTAAGCTTTCAAGGCATGGTGCAGCAGGAACTTCAGTATAGCTATCCCGGACAGATCAATAAACCAACCAAGTCCAAAGATTAAAAAACCTCTGGGGTCTAAAAATGCAGTAAATCCACCTCCATATGGGTGACTCAGCAGACCAGATCATATAACATAGGAATCCTCCATTATACGTACACTGTTATACCCTTTATTTTTTCCAGTACATTGTATAGTTTTCCAGTGTAGGCCCTAACATCCTTTAAACGCTCAATAAGATTTCTATGGAGGGCCCCAAGAAGGGACATTCATTGCTGCAAATGACCCTTTTACCAAATATCTGGCAGCGGCAGCTAAATGTCAGCTGTATCCATTTATAAATAGTGATTACCACGAAAATCATTTATATGAATAGAGTATTATGCCTAAACACTAACAGCAGGTTAGGAAGGTTAAGGTTAGGCAGCATGGAGGGTTGGGGTTTGGCAGCAGGGAATGGAGGATTAGGGTTGGGCTGCGGGAAGGTGAAGGTTAGGGTTAGGCTACAGGGAATGGAGGGTTGGGGTTAGATTGCCGGGAATATAGGGATAGGCTGCATTTCAGTGAAGGTTAGGGTTTGGCTGTGGGGAGGCTTGTGGTTAGGCTGTGGGGAATGGAAGGTTAGGGTTAGGATGCAATGAGGTGTAGGTTAGGGTTAGGCTGCGGAAAGGGGAGGGTTAGGTTAGGCTGAGAAAAGAGTTGAGGTTTTGTGCAGGGAATGGAAGGTTAGGCTGCGGGGAGGTGTAGATTAGGGTTATGTTGCAGGGGGATGATGGTTAAGGTTAGGCTGCATGAAGGGTTGGTGTTGGGCTGCATGGAGGGAAGAGTTGGGGTTAGGCTGCATGTAATGGAGGGTTATAGGGTTAGGCTGCAGGGAATTGAAGGTTAGGGCTAGACTGCAAGGAGGGTTGGGCTTAGGCTGCAAAGAATGGAGTGTTAGAGATAAGTTGCAGGGAGGTGTAGGTTAGGGTTATGTTGCAGGGGGTTAGGGTTAGGCAGCAGGGAGGATTAGGTTAGGCTGCAGGAAGGGTTGGGGTTAGGCTGCGTGGAGGGTAGAGTTAGGCTACATGAAATGGGTTAGAGTTAGGCTACAGGTAATTGAAGGCTAGGGCTAGTCTGCGGGGAGGGTTAGGCTGTGGAGAATGGAGGGTTAGGGTAGTGGAAAGGTTCTGTGAATGTTAGGGCAGTGGAAGTGTTTGGTGGGAACACAATGATTTAACTATTTTAGACTTAAAGGAAATCCTTAAATTCTCTCTCTCTGCCATTTAGGCAACAGAATCTGGAGGACTCTCTTCAGCGCTCAGTGTCTCCTGATGAGAGAATGAAGGTTCACTCCCCACCATGTGAACCTCCTTTTGCACCCCGGGTGAATGGCACTGTGGATGCCAGAGCTGCCCCTCGCAGACGACTACTGCCCCCAACTCCAGGTAGAGAGTTATATCCTGTTCTGGAACAAGTTTCAGTGGGGGACTAAATTAATGGGACACTTGGAGCTAGATTTACTAATCGCTGGGAATTAAAAAAATGAAGATGTTGCCCATAGCAACCAAACATATTCTAGCTGACATTGTCAAATATGTAATAGGAAACTGAGAGCCAGAATCTGATTAGTTGCTATGGGCAACATCTCCACTTTTCAATTCCTGCAGACCCAAGTTTTCTCCATCCCTGGAATCAATGTAGCACTGCTGCTGATTTTATTTGATAATGGGTTTTAACCCAGGCGTTTAACAAATGACTTTCTTTCTATAGGTAGTAAATCTGCATTCAGTATCCAGTGCCTGAAACGACAGGGAAGCTGTGACGATATCCCTATTCCTGGAACATACCACCAAAATGCGCCTCCCAACCGAACTCGGGTGACTTATATTAAATTACCTTATCCCTTTTCTGACCCATGGCCCCAGGTACACAACACTCACCTGGTTTTAACATACTAAATGATGTTAAATAACATGTGGTTACCATAGTAACTGATTGCGGAATGGAATGGATCCTGTTGGAGGGTCTGCACTATAACATATATGGCTCCCAGCTTCCTTTGCATATTAAATATGCTCATTTAAATTGGAGTGTGTTCTGTCTCAGGTATATGGAAGCTCAGATTCCTGGGAAAGAGGCAATTACTCAGCAAGTGGATCACACTCATGGGCCAACCCCCCAAAACGTGGACGGCTCCTCTACGCACCCCTTATCTTGGTGGAGGAGGACAGCAACTTACCCACAATCCCCTGCGCTCACTGGTACAGAGAGGAAGAGGACAAGCCGCCATTCTGCACCTACACCCAGCTCTGTGTACCTGGTCAGAGGCTGACTGAAAAGAGAGGCAGCGCGGACAGTCTGGTGGAAGCGGTGAGTACATATGAACCATTTGCCCAGGGGGGTGGATTGGCAATAGAACTGTTCCTGGTGGCCTGATGACTTTGGAGGCCACTCAGCAGCAATATGTTGTAGTTACTAAGATGAGGTAAGTAGGATGAAATATGCATAGTATAGGGGTAACTATACTTACATTATACACAGCTGGTTTCAAAATGGAGCTAAGCCTTTATTGTCAATAAGGCCCATAGCTTTGCAGCTAATGATATCAGCGTGAAGGAGGGCACAGTGTGATTAAGTGGCCCTCATATAACTGTCCACCACACACAACAGTGGTCACACCCATGCCTTGACATTATTTATCTACTTATCTATTAAGATCCTTTATAATGCACTAATGTACTTACTGGACTATAGCTGATTCCACCTACATGTTGCCCTTTGCGATTTTTCTTCGGGGCCATTTTGACTTCCCAGTCTTTCTCTGTCTGTGCCCATTGGCCAACTTCATTTAAAACTCTTAATAAGTGACAATAGAGTTAACAGATACATTTTACAGGCCATTCTATAAACTGATGCACTGATTCATATCATTAAAATAGTAAATTCATTTATAACTGCTAGAGGATGGGCCTCAGGAAGTTTAAGTATGTGGCACACTGCCTAAATTCTATTTTATAGAAACCCAATGAGACATGCGGTTTTGGGCAATAGTAGTGGCTCACTCATATATCTATATCAGGGTTGCCAACTTTTTCGGAAAGTCCGGGAGAGAGAGATTTAAGGAAGTTCTCCTGGTATCTTGGAAGAGTTGGCAAATCTCAGGGACCTGGGCTGAGGCAGTGATTTTGTGTAAATCAATGTCTTAGCCACAATTGGGCATGGGCAAGGCTTGATGACAGCATTCTCCGTCTGTCTACAGTAAAAGATATTCTTATGCCATCCAGGGGGAGGGGCTTTGGGTGTGATTGGCAAAAATCATACACTTTGCACAGGCCCAATGCTGCTGATCTTTGGCTTAAATTAAAAAGTGGGAAGTTTCCCATAGTAAAATGAAACTGAGGTTGATTCTGATTGGTTGCTATGGGCAACATCCCCACTTTTCTATCTCCCTGCTTAGGCCCAAAATTTGGCAACCCAGGTCTATATTAAGATCATCTATCCTGTCTGAATCTGTCAGAGTAAAATTGATCTTGTCTAGGGCATAATTTACATTTAAAAGATTCAATTTTAATAAAATCACTGAATTTGTCTGTGTTTCCACAGGTGTTGATATCCGAGGGTCTGGGACTCTACGCACGAGATCCCAAATTTGTTGCTTTTGCTAAGCGGGAAATAGCTGATGCATGTCACATGACAATCGACGAGATGGAGAGCGCCGCCAGCGACCTGTTAAGTCAGAGCCGGAAAGGCAGCTGGAGCGGGAGCACTGGCGGGAGGCTTGGTGGAGAAGACATGTTGGGACAAGGACTTTTTTACAGCGATGAAGAATCAGTGCACTGTAGAGATGAGGAGGAGTTGAGGGATGAAATGGCATGCGTATCCTCATTCTAAGACTGTGTCCCTATCAGCAAGGGATTAGCCAAAATAGCCAGGCATGTTACTACTGGGGCACAAGGAGTGCAGCTGCTACAAGGTCCATAGGTAAGGGGGAAATAGTGGCAGCTCTGCCCGGCCCAATGTACCACATGGCTCCTGCCTCTTCACTATGGGGCCATAACACTGGCAGAGTTCTAGTTTACCTTCCTGCTTGATCAATAAATAAGGACAACACATCAGATCAGAACATTTACATTGCCCCCACATGTGCGGACTGACTTCATATTGAAGCATAAAGTAATTCCAGGAAGCACAGATCTCAGGGTACACATCAGATTGATTATTACATTCAGCAGATGATCACAGATTTAAAAAGGTCTCTGCTAATGATCTGCAGCTGTATGATGTCCCTGCTTGTAAACAATCCCAGAAACTTTTGCTGCGGTAATGTGCCGCAATTACATATTTGTCTACCGGGGGCTCTGTACTGAATTATCAGGGGGAATTATTGCTTTGATGATTGTGTGTACACACTGAAGTCTTTCTGCAGACATCGAGACATTGTTGGTCGGAAATAATAGAAGCTCCTAAAAATCAAATGACCAGAGACTGTCTGAGACCATCCTGCATGTTTGGAGAATTCTCTCTTTTATTGTGTGATTAACACCATAATCTATTATGTGTACCCAGAGACCAGGGCCTAAATGTACTATACTGCGAATTGAAAAAGTGGGGATGTTGCCCATAGCTAATTATTAGATTCAAGCTCTCAGTTTCATTTTACATACTGGAGTATATGAGGTTGAATCCGGTTGTTATGGGCAGCATCCCCAATTTCCTAGGCCCGCAGTTTAGTAAATCTTTACTGTACTTTGTGAATGCAAACCAGTCCCTCTGTCAAACACATATGGATGCACTAATATCGATATTGTCAACTAGTTGAAAATCTCACCAATAGTAGAATCCCATTAGCTCTTTGGATGGGATAGAAGCCAGTATGTGCATTAAGCACAAGAAATCACCAGCAATTCTATAAACTCCATAGTGTCTTTCAGACTTAGTCATTATTGTATCATTTATGCAGAAAAGACATTTATCTGGACTTTTCCTTTAATCAGCTCATTTGCAAACAGGTTAATAACATGAAATGACATTTCTTTAGAAGTATATGCAATGTCTTATATTTTAACACAGCCAGAACTGGAAATTGAGGATATGATATGTCTAAATCTATGTTATATTTTCTAAATTTTTAAGTGTAAATAGGATTTTTCACTTATTAAAAAAAAACAAAAAAAACCTAAAAATGTATTTTCCAGTTTTATTTGCTTTTATGTGTATATCTTTGGGGAAGTGGGGGCCTGGAGCAGAAGGTAACCACAGAAGACTCTCCTCCTGCACTGTAAGCAAGCTGTCAGAAGTTGCCAGCACATAACAGCGTTCAGCCCTGTGCCATTACCCTATAGCTCCGATCATTATGACATATCAGTGACCAGCACAAGTGAGGTTTTACCCAAAGCTCTCTGTTTTGGGCCATATTTTTGTCATTGGGGGTGGAATGGTTAATCCAAAAACAAAATACTGCATGAAGTTTTTTTATCCATTCCTTTTAAATTTACATTGTAGCAGGCGGTGTAATCCTGCACACTGAGACTTTTAGGAAGCCGGTACAAGTATTATCATGACCTAAGCATTTGGAGTTTTCTCAGTCAGGGTTTTAGATTTCCCAATAGATTTTCTTGAGAAGAAACTTCAATGACCTCTAGAGAGGATATAAGACAGAAGCAAGGACTGACCCGCCAGTTGTTCAGTGCACCTACCTGAATTGGTGCAAGAAGATTATTTATTTAATGGCTATTATATTTAATAAAACCATGGACTAATTATCTACTTGCTACAAGACAGCATCATTGTACTGAGTTTGATTTGAGTACAGATCAAGTAGTCAGGTTGGTGCACTGAACAATTTGTGGGTTATTAACTGGTCACTTTTGTATAAATATAATAGGCATTAAATAATAGTCTTCTTGCACCAAATGGATCCAGACTTAGGGGCCGATTCAATCCCGCGCGAAGACTGGAAAAAACGTGTCCCGTCTAATACGGGACTGAATACTCGCGCAGCTCAATGAGCCGTAATAGCGTGAGGCAGAAAACTTCACGCCAAGGGGGATTGAATCGAACCCTTAATGACATTCAACAAGTGAAGCGTATCCACTGCACAATAAGGGGTATATTTACTAAGCAGTGAGATTGCTGTGAGATTGAAAAGTGGGGATGTTGCTCATAGCAATCAATTAGATTCGAGTTCACATTTTCCAGTGTGTAAAATGAAACAGAGCTTGAATCTGATTGGTTGCTATGGGCAACATCCCCACTTTCCAATCTCACTGCAATCTCACCGCTTAGTACATATATCCCTAAAGGTCAATAGATTGTGTAGCCTCCTTTCACCAGTACAGGAGCTTGGATCCAACCATTTTAATACTATCTTTAGTACTATCTTTACTATCTGTACTATCTTTACTGCGCGGTGTATCCTCTGGAAATTATTAGGTTAGGCCTGCCCAATCGGTGAATGTTCAAGCAGGCTCTGTACAGAGGTAGCTGGTAGCTTGCAAAAGCTGGCAGCATCTGGGAGCGACACAGTTACCATGAATGGGAGGGGTTAGACGTCTTCAAAGTCCACCCATTTTTTGCACCAATCAGGGCTTAAGAACATTTAAATCACTGCCTCAGCCCAGGTCCAAAGAGATTGGCCGACTCTCCCAGAATAATGGAAGAATTACCTGAAATTCGGAAGCTGGCAACCCTGTGAAAATCCGTGCCTGAATTTCTTCAAACAAACAATTCTTTTTATTTTGGGAACGTTTCCAACCATTATTACAAAACAAACAGCATAATCAGTCCTTATCACACATCATAGGAAGCTCCCTTTCAATCAGTCTATATTGATCAAACAGCTGCATTCAGTCTTATCGGGCAATTCAGATTATTCTCCATCTCCATGGTGTACAATGTTCAAAAGATTCATTTGTTTGCGTTCCATTCTCTGCACACATATATAAGAATGACAAAGGCTCCCCCCCCATAAAACATTGCTATAGTATATCTAGTAATATATATAGTAATATATACCATTACAATGGCAATTTCTAATAGATTGGTACCAGTACAAAAAGTTTGTAGTACAATGAGTGCCAACTGTTTTCAATAAGAATATATGTCCTATGTAACCTTAATCCTTAATGTTACTTTATATATCTTAGTGTAGTACTTAGGAGTGTGTATAAAAAGTTAACATTATATATATAATCTTCGGATAGCTGAAAACACATGAATATTATAGTGAATATTCATCAATAGTAAATCTTTATTGATTAGATATCTGATGACTAGATTATATGTGTATATATTTTTTATGGTTTGGATTTTTTTTATAATATTTGTATTTATAATTGTGTTATGACTAACTTGTACCTTCCTATATAGTGTGTGTAAGGTGTAATCCTTATTATACCCTTTAACATTGTTTTAATCAGCATCGAGATTTATACAGCACAGCAATATCATCATCAGACGTCCGGAGTCCATCACAATGAAAACGCCTGCAGATGCGTTAAATAATGAATAAAATCCAGATGTCTTATTTCTAATGCAATTGTAAGAATTAGCCTGGTAAATGACACTTAATTAAATGATCTATGAGAACATCTTTGCAATATAATAATTTTATTAGGATATAATAGCTATAAGTAATACATAACCCATAAAACAGTCGCTATGGATGACTGCATGAAAATACTGCCATATGAAGTTTATCAATTAGAACTGTGACTTAGGAAGTATCATATATTGTAGTAACACACTAGTGGTTAAAGCACCAAAAATAAATAAATAAATAAATATATATATATATATATATATATATATATATATATGCCCCAAATATAATATAGGTCTTTGTGAATATTGCAGGGATTTTATAACCAAGCACATGTCACTTATGACTAGTTTTTCTATTAGCTCATTTTGTGCACTATGATATAAACTAAAAGGACAAATATTTGTATATTCTGAGGTTCAGTATATTACAGGATGAAACCCTTGCCTCAACCAAGATGGCCGCCTGCTGCTATTAGTAACCATTTTAGAGCCTTCACAGGAGCCCATCTTGAGATAACGCATTCCCCTTTCTAGTAACCCTTATTATTATACAATCAATCCTACTGAATGTATTACAACGTTTCTCCCAATGCCCCCGCCACGGAAAAAAGCTAGCATCCCTCAAACCAAAGCGCTGTCCAGATTACTGCGTCGCCATGGTAACACAGGTGACGAGCAGCAGCCGCCATCTTAACCACGGGCATGACCGATTCATGTTGGCAAGAAGAGCCAGGAGATTGACAACAAAGAACCATCTTATTGTACTGGAGCGACGTACTCCATTTATAAGCCTGACGCTGCTGTCATGGCACATTGCTGGAGATATATATATATATATATA